>ML110202.1:80844-112555 GCA_003697995.1 Taxidea taxus jeffersonii | reverse complement strand
TTCCTTCCTTCCTTCCTTCCTTCCTTCCTTCCTTCCTTCCTTCCTTCCTTCCTTTTTTTCTCATGTAAGCCCTTCCTTCCTGCTCTTCTTTCACTAGGAAGTGCTTCCCTCTGTATCCATCATGGCTCATGGATAAAATGAGTATAAGGAAGACTGATTGATATTTTATGATGATGAACTCCCCCAGATTATCACTAGAGAGCTGCTAATTAAGCAAAACCAAACCTTTATTAGGATTTACTGCATTAAGGGAGAACATCATCTTGACAGAATCTTAGCAGTGCCTAAGCTGAGGAAACCAGAATTCAAGTATTTATAGGGTCTTGGGGTCTGAGCTTAAGTAGTTTTAGGCAGGTCTTAAAAGTTGGGAATTGATTGGGATTAGGTACAATTTGTAATGTAATTGGTTAGAATGGCAGACACAACAGAGTGAAAGTCTTAAAGTGCGTCTTGATAAGTAAACTGTGGTTAATAAGTAAGTTGTTTCCTAAGTGTCTCTTATAAACTGATCTGTGGGAAGCTCCTGAAGAAAGTTGTGAAGTGGCTTATAAGGTTATAACTTATCTTTTCTGGGAAAAGCTTTCTTGAAATAAATGACTAAATTATTTTTAGATCAGAGGGCTACAGTCTTATCTAAGTCATAGTAACAGAGATGATCTCAATTCTCATGAAGCTTGTTGAGAAGAAAAGGCATCACAGACAACACATGATGGATCTTTGAGGGTTGGATATAACTCACCAGTTGAGAACTCACATCTTTCAGAAGTAATGGCCGTAAATCCTGACGCAACTTTATCTAGGACTTAGAGAATGGATAGGATGTGTCTAGTGGAGAGGCTGGAGTATTTAGGCTGAGGCTAATAATATCAAGAAAGATATGGAGGTAGCAGTTATGTTTATACATTCATGGAATTCTCATGTGATTTATCTGTATGAAGCAGAGGTTAAATTTGGGAAGTTATGGTAATTAATGTCAAGTCATGATAAATCATATTATGAAAGGCCCAAAATTCTAGATAAGTTGGTTTGAATTGGTTAAGTTGGCATGGAGGAATCTATGTCATGGGCTTTCTTGTAGTCTTTTTGGCCTTTGAGATCCTGGTGGTAACTTTAAAGAGAAGGCCAATCTGCTGACAGTTATTGAAGTTTTTAGTATCCACATGAGACCAATGAATCTGGTAAGAAATAGTTAATATAATATGCCAAACTTCCTTCAAAGATGTATTTTTCTAATAATTTAAGTAAAATTTGCATAATAGGAAATCATCATTTTAATGATTTTGAGATATGTAATTCAGTGACATTTATTATATTACAGTGTTATAAAACTATCATCTCTGTCTAGTTTCAAAATATTTCATCAGCTCAAAAGGAAACTTCCCTTTCCAATATCCTCTTCCCTCAGCTCATGGCAACCACTAATCTGCTTTCTCTCTCTATGGATTCGCCTATTCTGAAAATTTCATATAAATGCTACCAGACAATATGTGACATTTTTGTGTTTGTTTTTTCCTTTAACATGTTTTCAAGTTTCATCTATGTTGTTGTATATATCAGTACTGCATTCTCTTTTAGAGATGAATAATATTCCATTGTATGGATATACAAGTTTTGTTTATCTATTTATCAGCTGATGGATGTTTGGGTTGTCTCAACCTTTTGCTATCTTGAATAGTGCTGATATAACAACTTGAGAAAATGTGTACTTTTCCCCAAGAATTCTACAGTTCATGAAAACTGCACCCCTTTATAATTTTAGGATATTCCTCACCTAATATCATAGCCATGTACATCAATTAACAAAGACACGGGATGAATGTGTTACCAGGATATATATGGTCCTAATAGATCCCCTACTTTTTTTTTTTTCTCCTTGAAGGTTCTTGGGATCTTTTTATTATTAATATCTACCCTTAAACATTGAATAATCTAGACATATTAATATTTGGTACTTTCTTACCCACAGAAGGTTATCAAAATTACAAAAGCCTTACATGTCAAGGGAAAAGATGAAAAAATATTCAACAGTATAATTAACAGATTATCATAAGGTGACCCTCTTAACTAGTTAACAAATGGTAGGTTAGAATTTATATTTACAGAACAGTGCAAAGTTGAGATTTGTCTCACATGGGAAGTTCTGTCCCTGGAACAATGATGGTTAATCGGAGCGTCCAGGAGAAAATGATCTAAATCTATTCTGAGAATACTGTTGGAGCTGATGGAAGTTCTAGAACATGAGAGCAATATGATAAGAATGGTATTTTGGAAGATGACTAATGTGGCAGCAAGGTGGATTCATGAGTCAATTCTTACAAAGTGTTTAAAAGACTAGCTGGCTTGGGATGCCTGCCTGTGTGGTTCCATCGGTTATGAATCAGACTCTTGATTTTAGCTCAGGTCATGATCTCAGGGTATGAGATCCAGCCCCTCATCAGCTCCCCACTGAGGAGGTAGTCTGCTTGAGATTTTCTCTCTCTGCCCCTCCCCTCTGCTCATGCACTCTCTCTAGCTCTAAAGTAAATAAATAAATCTTTAAAATAATAAAGGCTACCTGGCAGACAGTATGAATAATAGAAATAACAATAACAATAATAATGATCCAATAATTTGGAGAAGGAGGACAAATAGGAAGCAGAGAGAATAGTCAGGAGATCATGGCAGTAACACAAAGGCACTGATGCTTGCCTGAGGTTGTAAGTAACAAGGAAGAGTCAACCAAGTGCCAAAGCAAGATAAATCGGAAAGTCAGGTAAAACACCATGCAACCTTTTCTTTGCTCACCACAGCATTTATTACCCTTATGCCTGGTTATTCAACATGTGACAAAGCAGCAGCAATAGTTTGTTAGAAATCCAGACTCTGAGGCTCCACCAAGATGTTTGGAATCTGAATCTGCATTTTAATAAGTTATCTCCATGATTCTGTGTCTCTGATTAATGAAGGACCTATTTGCAAATTCAAATGTGTCCTGGGTGTAAAATGTATTTTCCTTTATAGGAGATTCATTGACTATTTGTTTGGGCTCTTGGATACATATGGCCACAACCATTAACATTTCCCAACTTCAGAAAATATAACCTCTTCACTCCTTCTTTCTTCCTTTATTATGAGGATTTATTTATTAAGATTTTATTTATTTATTTATTAAGATTTTATTTATTTATTATTTATTTGAGAGAGAGAAAGAGAGAGCAGGAGCAGGGGGGAGGGGCAGAGGGAGAAGTAGGGATGCAGGGGATTCTGGGTTTGATCTCAAGACCCTGGGATCATGACCTGAGCCGAAGGCAGACACTTAACCAACTGAACCATGTAGGTGCTCTAATATGAGTATATAAAAAACAAATTACAACTATACTTAATATCCTTCAAACCCTAAACTTCTTTTACTTATTTACTCATTTGTTCTATTAGTTTAATCACTCAGAACAGTTTCTGTACAGATTGGTCGGTCAATTTTTTTTACTCTCAAGACTTCTTGAGAATTTGATAAAATCTATGGAATTCCTTCACAGAAAAATGCACACAAATACATGCAAGCGCTTTTTACCACACAACTTACTTTTGCATTGTAAATGTATTTCTTTCACATCAATAGACTGTAATAATCTCCATAAATATTATACCTCTTGTTTTTTATGCAAAAATAAATACCTTTTTCCTGGAAAGGGGGCGAATAAGACCAAACCATACAAAATAAACAGAATATAAAACATTTTATCACTGAGAAGTAAATTCCAGTGAGATGCCAACTTTGACATTCAACTAATTCTTTTTGTTTTTAATCCAACAAGTGCTGAAATCTCTTGACTTACAAAGGTAAGATGAGCAGAGAGCATCAGAGCTCCCATGGCTCACATCGCAGATGAAAGCAGGCTGTCTTCAAGGAACAGGAGAATTCTTTAAAATCCTTCGGGTTGAATCAATGTCCCAGTATTTTCTTTTCTTTGTCCTCAAGTCAATTGCGCAATCTTATGAAAAGCCTACATCATTGATATTATCTAAGTGAGCATGAGACAGGTTATGAATTTATTACCTTCCTAAATCTACCTAACTTTTGAAGTTATTGAACAGAACCAACCTCCAAAAGAAATTCTGTAGTTTCTTTGAAGGTATAACTGACTTCCAATTACTGAAAAGCAGACACACACACACACACACACACTTCTCCCCTCTTGGTTATAATCAATGGAAGTTCTTCAAATATATGAAGTTTTAAACAGTACAATCTTTCCTTCCAGAGTGGAAAATTACTTTAATCAAGAAAGGTTACAGGTTTGTTTTGGATTTCACTTTCCACGCCCCTACACCAGCAGGAGTCAAAACAATGTATACTGAAAATTTTGCTTTATTGATAAGGTCAGATACATGCAGCAAGTGAGTCAACAAATAAAGAAATTCTTCCCAAATTGTCTTTAGAGACGGATTTTTTTTTTCTCTCACCAAAAAGAAAGAGAGAGAAAGAAAAAAAGAAAAATGAAGTTCATTTAAGTGTTTTAAGAATTCCCCTGGTAAGTTAAATGATTTCTGTGTAATAGTAATAGTCACATTTTACTATAATTTCTTGAAAATTGTCTTAAATAGTGATTTTCAAGGTTTGTGGCTGGTAACGATAACAGTTTGCATGGCAATAAGCCAAGATTTCTTTAAATCAAATTATGTGACTCCAGAAAGCAATGAATAAGAGTAATTTTTTTTCATCAAAACACCAAAGTCTTATGTGTTTTACACACAAGTTACTGTCTTTTCTAAAAATATGTGGCCCTCTGGAGTATCTTGGCCTGATTCAGAAGAATCTACTTAGTAGGAAGAAATGTTATATGGTATTCCACAGGCTGCCAGAGGAAGTCAGGAAGAGCCCCTCTTTCTTAACTGAGAGATAAGGGCCTTCTTCAGCATATATGAGCTATCACATCCCCATAATTCCCTTTGTCTCCTTCAATTTACCCTATTTCCAAAGTCTGCCCTTGACGAATGAATGAAGAAGAGGCTTTTCATGCTGTTTTGTTTTGTTCCTTTATCTCACACTTTAAAAATTCAAATTTGACCTTGACATTTGAAGAAATAAATTACTTAAAATTTACATATAGGTGGGCTGGGTCTCATCCAAATAATCATATAAGAGCCACACTAAAGCAACTTTATAAAACAAAGGAAGGAAAGACAAAGGAAGGTCACATGGAGCTGTCATTTACCACCTTGAAAAACCTAGGGAGACAAAGTGGAAGATACCAGAGTTCTTCTCTGTTGAGTTCTTGGGTATCCTTATAATAGCAGCTGCTATGACCTATTCCTCATGGAGTAATAAGACTTTATATTCATGGAATTTTCCTTGTCAAAGAAACCTTTTCCTTGCTATCAGTCACTGTGAATCTCCAATGTGGTTACTAACAGAAAGTCAGCCATGATTTATGGAGTCTATTTAATTAGTTTTATTTTATTGTATGATTTTTGAATGGTTATCCTATGCCAGATGCTGTGCTAATCAAGGAACAAACATTGCTTAAAACTTATGAAAATCCTTGACATAGGTTCTATTGTTATCTCCCTTTCATACATGAAGAAAATGAAGTTCAGAAAAATTAGGTAGTGTACAGGCAGAACTAGGATTGTGTTCTAAATTTATTTCACTTCATAATCATGAGTCCTAGCTGTTGCACTTTACTACCTCCCATGAAAACATCTGTGTTCATCTGGCAGGCAAAAATCAGGAGCCAGTTGCCTGCACCAGAGAAACCTGTGGTTCCCATTCAGTATGTTTTTGAAAGAAAAAAAAGGAAAATCTCTACATTTGTTCCAAAATATATGCTCTCCCTAAGAGGTCCTTGGACTTTTTTTTTTAGTATTTTATTTATTTGACAGTTGGAGATCACAAGTAGGCAGAGAGGCAGACAGAGAGCTGGGGGTGGGAAGCAGGCTCCCTGCTGAGCAGAGAGCCCGATGCGGGGCTCGATCCCAGGACCCTGGGATCATGCCCTGAGCTGAAGGCAGAGGCCTTAACCCACTGAGCCACCCAGGTGCCCTGATCCTTGGACTTTTAAGTATTGTTTAAACCCTGAATAAACTTGCAGCTGTTCATGGTACAGTTGCCCATGTGAGAAACCACTAAGTCACACATCACTGCCTAGGACCGAAAACCTCTGTGCTTGTGACTTCCAATTTACAGTTAACGTCATTTGTTTTTCCTGCACATGGTATGTTATTACGAACGACCCCTCCCTCCTGGTTGGTAACGGAAGAAGCCTCTCAGTGAGCCTCACTTTTAGCTGCTCTGGAGGTAAGTGTAATTTATGAGATCTTCCAGAGCACCTTCCCCAAAACTGAATGTCATGAATGCCACATAGTCTATATTTTAAGCCAAATGCATGTTCCATATATGGTGCCAGTTTATCCAACTTCTGGGATTGGAATAGGATTAGACAAAAAATATATATATATATGTACGTTGTTATTAAGTGCTCTCTACATCTTAAAAAACAGCAGTTGTAAGAGCCAAAATACTCCTGTCCTGCAGTCTTCACGAAACAGTCCAGGCGCTGTGTGTGCTTCTGCTTTGTAAGACTGGGTATCCAAACAATGCCCTTTTACTGTTCAATGGGCAGAAATCAGATAGTCTGAAAGTAATTTTAGAAAATGAATCTCCTTATACAAAGGGAAATCCCTCCCCTCCTATAGCATAAATACTTCATTAAGGGACATATCTTCTGCCAAATTGAGATAACCCAGAAAAAAAAAATGTATCAACCAAAACAGGCTTCGGTCTCTGTTTAGTGTCAAACCTTCCCAACAAGGAGACTCAGGTAGTACAATTTTCCTAGAGTACTATTTGATATGTTTCTTTTCTAACCTAAATCATAGAAACTTGCCTTGATGAAGGAAGATTTTTTTTTTTCCTCCAAAGGGTTTGCCTGTCAAAACTGTTTTACCACTTTATAATCTTTGATTGCTTCACTAAATTCCTCCTGCCCCCTAGGGAAAGTCCAGCCCTGCTTGTTTGCTGACGTCAGAGACTTCAATACAAATGTCCCCTTTTGTCCACAGGAAAAATAATAGACATGGGGCGCCTGAGCCACATCCAGGCATTAAGTCTGTTTACCGAAGATGGTCATTATTTCTGTAATTCTCTCCGGTAATGTTGTATGGGAACAAAGCCTTTTGGCTCCCTGATGCTAATGAGCTTAGGGCATTTCTCTTGTTTCAGTTCCAAGGCAGGGACTTTTCTTATTTTCCTTTCCTGTCACCTTCAGGTGAGCTAATCAGCAATGAGCAGCCCCTGCTTTTGGAGCCGGAGAGTTTCCAACTTCCTTCCTTCATGCTTCCTTCTTTCACCAGGTTCCTTTTCTTTCCCAAGTCATTTTTGGCTCACATATCCATTGTGTTTGGTCTCCCACGTGGATGCCTGATAGCTTTCCTCCTGGAAACTGCTCTGTGGGGATTTCTTTTTGTTTTCTGAACATGACTTTTAATTACACTTGGATTATTTGGCCATCAGCTGCTATGTAAAGCCTGAGTTAGTGCCACCTAACAGCATTAGGATAGAGAGTGGCTAGTGGCCAGAAAAGGGGCCTTTGCTCTTTACTCTGAAATGGGCCATCTGTGGAAAAGCAGAGGCTATGGAGATAGTCCCTTATATACCTGATCCAAGCTCTGCACGTAGCACATGAGTCCTACCTGCTAGGCTTGGAAGGAGAGACTTTAACATATTAAAATTCTTTAGTATGTTCTCACTCCTCACTGTAGCATCTACAATTTTCAAATATTTCCATGGGAAATGTGAACTTGTGGCTATGGAGAGATTGTACTTTATTCATTGACATCTGGGTAGGGTGTATGGCCTTAAACGAGTCTCCCAAATTGATTATGTGATTTCACTGATTGTGTGCAGTGGGATCTTATCTCAATCATCTTAGAAGAGTCTTTGAATTTTCATGTCTCCTTAGAGTTCTCACATTCTAGCCATTAGCTTGATAACAATAGACATTTAGAAGATGTTTGCGAACAAATCAGTGATAATGCTCATTAAGAGCAATGTAAGATGAAAAATATTTGTAGGAAGCTCACTTTCAAAGTTTAAGGTCAGAATCTTCAGAAGATACTTCCTTTAAAAATGAATGTTATAGTCTAGAAACATTTACAATAAAATTTTCACTTTATCTCTCATTTGGAAAAACTAAGAGTAGTCTTATTCCCTGGTATAGAATTACAAAAGAAATTATCAAGCTATCAAAACCTGCCATTTCATGTAGATTTTAAAATTATAGTCTAAGCATTTTGTTTGACAAGATATATTTTGATGTTTGTTTGTGTGTGTGTGTGTGTTTTTAATACCTTTCCATCACTTGGAACTGGGTCTTTTTTTTTTTTTAACTTTTTTTTTAGAACTGAGTCTTAATGCATCATTTACTTGTTTTGTAGAAACATTTATTTCTAGTTCCTATTAAAATAAATTGTATAAGAGAAAAAATATATGCAAATGTTGCCAGATTTTAAAAATCCCTTAGCATGCATTTTGTAAATTTATCACAAATTCTTATCTATTCAGTTGTATGACATTTTTTTTTTTTTTTTTTCTGGTAGTTCAAAAGATACCTCAGGGCCCCATAGGAAATCCATACTCACCAAACAAAAGCAGTATAGTGTCACAATCCTGGAATAGATAGCACATATAACAAGGAGAAGTAAAGGCAAACACATTTCTTTGATTTCCCTGTGGACACTTCTGGTCATGGTATTTAAAAGGAGCAACCCAGTGGAAAATGTTTTTCTTGCAAAACTCAAATATCTAATACTAACATTTACCTGGACCTGGATTCACCTTTGCAAGCTGTAACTGACTGATCTTATAAACTTGAAACATACCCAGTAAGTTCAAGGTGACGTCTGTCTGCACACTCCTTTCCTCTCTTTCTCCAGGTAGTCTGTGTCAAGATCTTTTGTTATGTGGAAACTAACCTGCCAAAGAAGCCAAGAGAATTGTTCACTTAGCATTAGTATGTTGGCTAGACCAGAAAAGAGGTTTTAGATTAAATTTTTAAAATATTCATTTGATTTCTGGCCTTAATACAACTAAAATGGAGCTAAACTTGTCATTATGACTCGTTCATGTACAATGAACTAAGGTGCTCTCTTTTTGCTAGTTCATTTCACAAACTAGTATTGACTGCCCACCATGTATTAGGAGCTGGTGGGGAGAAAAAAAAAACAAAAAACTAGATAAAATATATTCTCTGCTCTCAGGTGTATACTATCCACTGAGGGGGACAAACACAAATATTTTTGAAACATCATGGAAACGAACAAATAGCTGAATAGCTGTATGCTGAAAGCTCCACGGGAATGGAGAGGATAGAGGAAATGCAATGAAACCAGATGTCAATATCAATCAAAACTGATTTTCTAATTATTTTATAGAAAATAAAATGCTCATTTTAACTTCAAAAAAATAGGAGGAATAAGCTATGTTCAATTTGCTTATATGCAGTGGGGACAGGACTGGTCAAAGAGGCAGAGAGAAGATCAGGAGAAAAGAAAGCCTAAAACCACATAACAGATTTAGCAACAAACAGATTGGTGTTGCTGGATGATAAACTATATAATAGTAAGTTCTGAAAGATGTTGCTAGATCGATAAGTCCAGCAATATATAAACACTGTAAATGTTATCCCAAAGGTGATTTACGGTAAGGAAAAGCCTTCAAGGAAGGGAGTCAATCATCACATTTGTGTTTTAGGATTAATTCTTCAGTGGTTATGTGGAGAGTGGTTTGGGGTTACAAGAGGATCAGGACTGGTGAGTTTACTTAGGAGGTCCCCAAATCCATGCGTGATAGAGAGGGTGGGCCTAAACTAGAGAAAGTGTAGAGAGATGAAGAGAGGAAATGGAGGGCTACTTAGAAACCCAACTCAGCAGAAAATGGTGCTTTGATAAAGGGATAAAGGAGAGGGCAGAGGGAAATTTTGATCTCCTGTGTCTAGCTTGAGGACTGACTGTGACTCTGTGATACAGATATAGCATCAACTGTTTGCTAAAGTCAGGTGTCTCATTTTTATACCTCTGCCCAAATAACTGGCATGTAATAGATGAAATACTTTCTTGAAAGGTGATAGTTGAGCTAGGCCTTCAAAGACGAATGCTGTGTTAATGGATGGAGACCAGAAATTATTTAGACTAGTGGAATTAAACCAGGTAAACTGAAGATTAGAACCTATGAGTAGTAATGGTGAGAGAAGACAGAAGTGCTGATCTTGAAGAAACAACCATATAATGGCAACTGATCTGTAATCTGTAGATAAGAAAGTGGTTGTTTATTTAGGTTTTAATTATTTTTCCTAATCAATGGGGGCAAGGCATTGTGAAAGAAGTAGTTTAGGGAAGCTCTCTTGTGCAATCCCTATGATGAGAGGACGGAGGCTACTGCCAAGCAATAAAAATATGATACATTGAGATTGTGGGACAATGGGGGCTTCACTCTGGGGATTGGTAATAGAATTGCTGAGCAGGCAGAGCTGGTGGTTGAATTTTGAATTGGTCTTTAAGAGAGGAAGTTCGAGAGAGAGAGAGAGAGAGAGAGAGAGAGGGAGAGAGAGAGAAAGAGAGATTTCTTCTATTTTGATGGTGTTGTGCAGGCTTTAGCGATCCCATCATAAGGTCCAAGGGTGAACCATATGTTAACTACATCGCTCAACAGAAACATCGATTGCTCCCTGGCAGTGATGACTGGCTACCCAGGTTTGTAACACGATTGAACACTTTTAACAGGACATCAACTAGAAGACACAGAGCTAGCCAAAATCCCTTTCTATGCCAGTTTCACCTTTTTATTCCAGTTGTCTTAATTGTGAAAACAATACTATAATACCAATAAGGAGGTTTTTAAGAAGAAAAACAGTTCTTCCAAAATTTTACTTCCCTTATAAAAATTATCTTTCACATTATCTTCCAGTTACTTTTTCTGTTCAAATACATATTTTTCTGAAGTTCTCTATGTATTGTACACATAATTCTTTTGCTCCCTTTCCCACTG
This sequence comes from Taxidea taxus jeffersonii, assembly GCA_003697995.1. Classification (NCBI taxonomy): domain Eukaryota; kingdom Metazoa; phylum Chordata; class Mammalia; order Carnivora; family Mustelidae; genus Taxidea; species Taxidea taxus. The sequence goes on along the minus strand of ML110202.1, from coordinate 101,532 downwards.
ACACGTGTATTTTCCATACCGTTGTTACTATCACCTGCATACCATGAATCATGTGTTTACATTGTAATGCTTACAGCTACTCTTACCCTGAAAAATATTTTAGTTGTATATTGAAATGCCTACATCACAGACCATGAAACATATAATAGTAAACATCTTTATATACCATGTAGCCCTCTTTTTTTTTTTTTTTTTAGGACATTTGTCCAGTAGAAATAAAATGAAAAACACAAAGGCAAGCCACACACATAACTTCACATTTCCTAATAGCCACATAAAAAGGTAAAAAGAGACAGGGGACACTAAATCTAATAACTTATTTGATCCAATATCTTTAAACATTTCATTTCCCCATATGACCAAATTAAAGTTTCTAAGGAGATACCCTATATTCTTTTTTAAAAATTGTCTTTAAAACCCAATGTGCATTTTACTCACTTACATATGATAGCACATCTCAGTCAGACTAGCCAAATATCAAGTACTCACTGTGGCTTATGGCTACTGTGATGAACAGCATGATTTCAATGTATTCCCTAAAAAGACATTCATAGTCATAGGACCAGCAGTTCAAAACTTGAGCAGTATTAAGACTTTTGCTTCATATAGTTACTTATTCACTTTCCCAAGTAAATCTATCAACTTAAGCTGTATGTTTATTTTAATTAGCTAATTAATTCAATATTTCCTATATATATATAGATCCTGAGCCAGATGTTACCAAAAAAGTCCTACAAACAAAATGTTTTCATTCAACTCCAAAATGAAGTCACACAGAAGGGTGGGTTGAGATGCCATAGCTTTCCTTCAGAACCAAACACAACCAAGTGTTATGTCGTAAAAGTTAAATAAACACATAAATAAACTTACAAAATTTAAAAATTGAAATCACATTAAAAAAGCGTCAGGAAATATACTCAGCATTGTTTACAATTTCTTATAAAAATTTATCCTCTTAATAATTGTAGGCCATGATCATAACAGCAAAAGAAATCTATACAAACATAATCAGAGAAAAACTGTTCAGTATGGCCGATCCAGATCATTCCAGTCCACCCCAGACGAAACATGTGTATTCGTCCTACCCCTACAGATGGCTGGCGTCTATAATTCCCAGTAGCAAAAATCGCTTTGCCCACGTAGATGTTTTCAAACTGCACATAGCTGGGGCTGTTCCACTCCACAGGCGTGAATTGTCAATCCTATCATAGCAGCCTCCGCTTGAATTTTCGGCTCTAATTGTTCACATTCTTGCAGTACTTATGCTACGAGGGCAACAGCATCAACAAACAGAAGCATTTGCAGTTTCTCTCCATCTACTGGGAAACCGCCTTCCTAATCAATTCTCCTCAGCAAATGCTCCAGGACAGTGGAAAATTCCTTGGGCGAGAGATAATACCACCCAAGGGAAAATGCATTGATAATTGATGTGGTAAAAAGCTGTCAGACAGACATGGGTCTTCTCAACCATTTTTGTAAACACTGTTAGCAGCACTTCCTACAACAGCAGAAGTCTATAGTCTACCTCTGGGTAGAAAATTGTCTGCGGTGAGGAAAAACCCACATGCCACATCTTGTGCTGCTGCCTATCGGAGGCCCCCCCAAACCGAATCATTACTGTGCGTACTCATGGCTCACATTTACCCAGATGCACATTTCTTTAAAGTATGCTTTTACATGAAATGCTTGATTTACGGTTGAGTACATTGCCGAGGTTGGGGAAGAAAGAGAAAAATGGAAAGGAGCTTTATCCAAAATTGAGGTTTCCTTCTTAAACAGTCTTAGAAGTTATCAGGAAAAGGACATGGTTTGCCATATTTGGGGATTATAGAAGATTTCAGAGATCTGTGCCTTACGTACAGCCAGGTATATTCTGCAATTGGCAGAGTTTTGCAGAGCTAATAAGTTTAAATGATTTCAGCTATCAGATGTGAAAATCCTAACTGTATACATAGAGTCATACTCTATTCTTACCTCACTTGGGTCTGCTTTCAGGGAACCTCAAGAAAGAAAACAAATAGGTTTTCTTATTTTCTTATATCTGCATAATCTCAAAAGTCAGCCAAAATAACTTATATATTACATAAGATTACATATAAACTTAAGTAGAATTCAAGGTGGTTTTCACCTTTCCAAGGACATTGAATTTTGAATTATTGCATAATTTTGCACCTGTGAGTACGGTTGAAAAAAGTATATATACAATAAGAGTCTACTTGAGTTTGAATCCTAGTTTTCCACTCATGTTTTGATTCTGAGAAAATAATTCAATCAGTCTGATCCTCCATTCTCCACCTGATAAGTGGGACTAATAATATCTCCCTTTAGGTAAAAGATGTGGAGAAAGTGAACAATAATTTGTAGGTAAAGTGCATCATATATAGTAGGCATTTAATACACAGTGACATTAAAATAATATCAAATATATTGTTAATTTCTGGATTATTGTAGCATTTGAGTTGAATCTCCCATCAGCTACATTGACTTCATGGGAGTTTCCTTTCCAAGATTCCTTTTGGGAATAGAATTCAATCTCCTACTGGTTTTAGTTTGGGTAAAGGACTGGCATCAGTCTTGGAACTGTCCAGTTGGGATTTTGATTTTATACCATAGTTTTTTATTACTCACTTGTCCCATGTTTTTAATTGTGTACTATTTTTAGTTTATCTTAAATCCATCCTTGTCTATCTCTACTGATTAAATGCAAAGCAGACAGCAGTAGAACCCAGAAGATCATATGAAAACTATGGCCAAAGCAATACTTTCCTTTTTCATGGTTAACTCTGTCCACACCCTTTCTGAAATTGATCTGATGAAATGTAGATCCTGGCAAAAAAGAAACCCATGCTTTTGGTTTCAGCCAATAGAAAGAAATTGAAAGCCTACATTAGTGTTAAAAAATAGTCATCTGGCTGAATTTGTATACCCAGAGACCATATAAAGTAGTCGTGGAAGCACAGACTGTGGAGCCCGACAGCCCAAGTTTGAATCCCAGCTAGGTTACTCACTAATTGTATGATCTTGAGCAAATAACTTAATATTACAGTGCCCCAATTTCCTTACTTATAAAGTTTGGTGTCCAGGCAGTAAGATAGATGCTGAAGAAGAACAATTTTTTTTAAAAGATTTTTGTTTATTTGAGAGAGAGGGAGAGGGAGCATGAGAGGGGCTGGGGTATACAGAGGGAGAAGGAGAGGGACAAGCAGACTCCCTGAGCAGGGAGCCCTGTGTGGGCTCAATCTCAGGATCCTGAGATCATGACCTGAGCTGAAGGTAGAGGCTTACTGAGCCACCTAGGCCCCCCTCGAAAGTGACAATTTAACAGAGTTTAATAAAAGGAATATTTATAAAGTTACGAGCAGGCTTAAGGAAACCTAACAAGGGGTAGTAATGCATTCTGACAATTGAAAAATCTTACTCTTCCTAAGTCTGAAGGGGCCAGGAGAGAATGGCTAGTGGAATCTTAGGAGAGTTATTGCTGTAGGAGTGGGTCATCTATGGAGGTCTGGGCTTCGTAGAGAGATGTATATATTGTCAGAATGCAGCTTGGCATAAAGGAAGCTGATGGAGTAAAAATATTGACCTTTCCCTCCTCCTACTCTCTCACATATTGCTGGTATCTCTTACTGCCTGGCTTTAAGGACAAACCAGAGGGCAAGGAAACTGAAGCAGGTGAAGAATGAAGGAGACACGACATAGGATGGCTAAGGACGAATATTCAGTGGAGTAAAAGTATCTATTTCATGACATTTTTATACACATTAAATGAGTTAATATCTATCAAGCACTAAGAATTGTACTTAATGCATAGTAAGGATTATATAAGTTTTTTTTAAACAAAAACATTTAGTATTAGCTTTACTATTACAGATAACTTCATAAGTGAAAAGACCTAAAGACAGCTCAAGATTCTATAAGAATGGGATTATCTTATCTCTAGAAAAAATTAAAATCTTTATAATAAAATTTAGGAACAAGATGCTAATTTCTGAGATACCAGAATGTCTCTGTAGAACTCAAGAAGGAAAAGGAAAAGAAGCACCATTAGTCCACATATTTTAGTTAGGATTACATTGGCTATTTTAGCTTGATTTTTCTTTGTTTAATAGCAGGTACTCACGCTAAGAGATGAAACTATGGTTAGGTTGGCTGAAAGAAGAACAGGAGGGAAACATAGAATTTGCCAGACTGAGTGCCTCAGGCTCAAAGAAGAGCAAGGTCCTAGAGGAGATTGGTCAACTTTGCTTAACACGACATTAGCAAGAGGTTTGAGTGCAAGCTCATAGCTATACTAATGAATCAGTTTTAATTAGGTAGCTACCTAAGTGCAGGCAATGTGCTACATAGGCCAAACATATGTCAATACCCTGAACACAGTCCCAGATTTTCAGGTGTCATTATTTTGTTGGGAAGCAAACACAGATAGAAAACTGACCGTGCTAGGAAGACATGAAAAGACTCTAAATTAGTGCAATTGGGAATAAGTGCCTCAGGATTTTGGCATCTGGAGGGTCTCCTCAGAGTAATGGGGTTAAAGACTTATTGGAAGAATAGAAGAGATAATTTTGGGAAGGGCTTTGATTACAGGATGGTCTTTTTAGGCAGAAAAAAGGTGGAAAGGACATTTATAATGATGATGGAGTTGAAAAGTAGAGGATTGCTATCTGTGGAGACTGCAAAATATGCACAAAGGCATACATATTGCAAGACAAAGCAAATTAGACTGGTCCAAGAGGAACGACTGGGAAGAAGACATGACTAAGTCTGAAGTGATAACACAGACCAAGAAAATATAATATTTTTAGTACAGAGCCAAGAGTTTTGTCATGTCCTATTTTCTATTCAGCTAAAGACATAGCTTGAGAAGTTGATTTCCCTATTGGCTTTTAGATGTGGATACAAACACATTAGTTCTGGGCTACCTATATCTGAATCAATGACTAACACAGAGAAATCCATGCATGCTAACTGGTTCATATACACTATGTATTTTCTAACTTCTTGTTTGGAATTTATTGATCCCTCTCAACTTTCTATCTACTCTGTGATAGAGAGAGAAGTCAATGTAACTATATTAGAATTGATCTTGTATTCAAAAAGCTAACCTCGAGCCAATACTAATGGATTGGGGATATAGAACCAAAGCTGGACATGAGTGCCTGTCAGTCCTGCATTGGGAATGACATTGTTTGGAATGATGAAGTACAAGACAAGAGAAGACTGCAGTCTTGTAGTTAGCCTGCTTGGTTAATGCACATGGCACTTAGAACCTATCCAGTCTATAAATGCAGATGGGTGCTTATACCTTGCTTCTCTCTTCCTGGGGGGTGAGAACCGTCCCAAATAATATTATGAAACAGCAAACCAAAACTTTTCATTGCCATTCTTTCTAGTGGAAGATTCTGTAAAACCTGCTACCTTGCTGTTCTTAGGAGTTAGTGGGGGAAGAGAATAGTTCATGGTGGGATAGATACAGACATTGAAGAAGACAGACATTATCACAAGACAAACACCTCAAGAGAAAAATGAGAAAAGAAAAGAAGCAGGCATCACAAAATAGAAAATCTAAATGGGACATAAACATATGAAAAGCTGCTTAACGTCATTATTAACCAAGGGTTTGCAAATTAAAGTGCATTGAGTCAACATTTTATAACCACAAAATGAATAAAAATTGAAGTCTTAGAATTCCAAGTGTTGATAAGGTTTTGAAGTGATGAGAATCATCATATACTATCACAGAGGGTATAAATTAGTACAATTGTTTTGAAAAACAGTATGTTATTACCAGACACAATTGAAGATGGGTGAATCCTATAACCCATAAATTTGATTCCTGGATATATATCCTAGAGAAAGTAATGCATATGTACCAGGAACTGTGCATTTTGGGGGGAACATTTTCTTTTTTTTTTTTTAATATTTTATTTATTTGTCAGATAGAGAGTGAGAGTGAGCGAACACAAGCAAGGGAGCAGCAGGCAGAGGGAGAAGCAGGCTCCCCGCCGAGCAGGGAGCAAGGTATTAGAAGCAATTAAGAATTGTCCATTAGTGATAAAGCAGATAAACCAATTTTAGTATATTCATATATCATAATAAATACCATACTATACACAAGTAAAACTGAATGGCCTGTAGCTACCTAAAATAGATGAATCTCAAAAATACAATGTCTATTGAAAAAAAGTAAGTCATAAAGATATTTAAAGAGTGTGTTTCCACTTAAATAAAAATTATTATGACGAACTGAAGTAAATGATAATACTGATTTGGGATATATTAATATGTGATGAATGGTACCTGGGTGGCTGAGTTGGTTAAACCTCTGACTCTTGATTTCAGTTCAAGTCATGATCTCAGGGCTCTGCCTTAAATGGAGAGTTTGCTTCTCTCCTTCTCCTTAGGCCCCTCTCCGCTCATGCTGCTCTCTTTCTCTCCCTCTGTCTCTTTCTCTCTCAAATAAATAAATGAACCTTAAAAATATATAAGATGAAACTACTTTTAAAAAGCAATGTAGGGGCACCTGGGTGGCTCAGTCAGCTAAACGTCTGCCTTCATGGGGTGCCTGGGTGGCTCAGTGGGTTAAAGTCTCTGTCTTCAGCTCAGGTCATGATCTCAGGGTCCTGGATAGAGCCCCGAATCGGGCTCTCTGCTCAGCGGGGAGCCTGATCCCCTCACCCCCGCCTCCTCTCTGACTACTTGTGATTTCTGCCTGTCAAAAATAAATAAAATCTTTAAAAAAAAAAAGTCTGCCTTCAGCTTGGGTCATGGTCCTGGGGTCCTGGGATCTAGCCCCACATCCTGCTCCTTGCTTCGCCGGGAGTCTACTTCTCCTTCTGCCTGCTGCTCTCCCTGACTGTGCATTCTTTCTCTCTGACAGATAAATAAAATCTTAAAAAAAAAAAAAAAAGACAACAAGATGACTAATATAAAACTTAAAGTAGTAGGAGAGAGGAGAGAGATGTAATCAGTGAGAGGCATACTTGGGTTATATTAAATTCTGCCTATGTTCTGTATCTAAAGTTGGGCAGTAGGTAAATGATATTTCTTTCCACACTAAAATGTAAATTCATTCTCTCTCTCTCTGTCTTTCTGTACACATGCACACATACATGGATACAAATATATTATATGCAAATGTAAATATATATACTCACTTTTCTATGGAAGATATATTTAATAATAGAAAGCCTCTTACATTCATTACATGAATCTGGAAAATAGCCAATTTATGTTGAGTTTTTACTCACTTGGGAAGATGTACTTGCTTTTATTCCATTGGTATAAGTTGTCCATTTCCCACACAGGACAAACTGAAAGCACATTTTGCCTCTCGTTGTCTTCCTCTTCTCCTCTTCATCACCTAAAATCTTCTTGAGTTTTTCATTCTTACTGGGTTTTTAACTCATTTCAATAAGATTTTTACCTCATATCTCCACTGAAACTTTTTTCCTAATACCAACCACATCCATTAGCAACATGAATCATTATTTCTTATTCCTGGTTTTATTTGGTGTACCCATTTTAGGCATTACATTGATTACTTCATCTTTCATGAAGCACTTCACTTGACTTCTGAATACCTCTCAGTAATCTTAATTTTCTGGTTTATATTTTCAGTTTCTTTGGCTAGTTCCTCTCCAGTTTGCAACTTCTTAACTTTGAAATGCCCCATGTGTGGTCCCAGAATTTCTTCTCTATCTTACTTTGGATGAATTCTCCACCAGTACCATTGCTTTAAATAACCATCTACATGCTGAAGGCTCTACAGTCTTCTTTCCAGTCCAGACTTTTAAGAAACTTCAGACTTATAATCAAGTTTCTACTCTTTGTATCCATTTTTCAATGTCATTCCTTCTCCCAGTGTCTTCTTCCTCCTGGGTCCCCATCAGGACATGGTGCCACCATTTACTCAACTATTAAAGCCAAAAAGTAGATATTCCTTGATTACTTTTTCCCGCTCCCAGTATTCAATCCATCCTATTGGTCTTAACTTCAAAATTTATCCCCAAACAGATAATTTTTCACCATATCCATAGCTACCACCATAGTTCAAGTTTCCACATGTCTTACCTAGACTATTGCAGTAGTTTGTTGTGTCCCTACTTCTGTCCTTCAGTCCTGTACTTTCCTCCTTCAGTTTGTTTTTCACAAAGCAGCTAGGAGGAATCCTCTAAAAGATTAATCAAATGATATCAACTTTCTACCTAAAACCTTCCTAAGGTTTTCCATCATATTTTGATTTAAATTTAAGGTCCTTTTTAACTCACTGCTTCTGTATTTGACCATCTGGCTAACTCTTCAGCCTTCAGCCTCATCAATCACTCTCTCTACTTCACTCCACTCTAGCTTCATTGGTTTTTTTCCTCTTTCTCCATTGCAGGAAAAAAAAATCCTATATTAAGATTTTATACTTACTAATCCTTCTGCTTTTAATAATCTTCCCTTAGTTATTTGCAAGACTATCTTCCTCTGTTAGGTCTGATTTCTTCCTGCATGTTATATGGGTTTTCCTTGACCACTTTATTTAACAAAATGCCTATAAAACTCTCAATCATCCCACTCTGCTTATTTTTTCTTTAAGGATTTTACCATTCTCTGACATAACATTAACTTCATTTTTTGTTTGTTTCTTATTATCTATGTCTCTTTCTAAAATAAAAACTTCATGGAGACAGAAGCTATTTTTGTTCTTGCTATACGTTCAATACTGAGAATCATGCTTACCATATTGTAGGCACTCAATAAATACTTGACTGACTGATGAATCTCTGGATGAAGTGTATATAGTTATAAAATTTGGTTCCAAATTTGTGTTACAATTTTTTTTCTTCTTAGCCATTCTCAGAGGAGGCTCATCAGTTGCACATAATCTCTAGGTAAATTTGGTATAGTCTTGATAAATATTAGTGGACAACTCTCTAGATAAACAATTCTAATAAATTAACACTTAAGTACTTAAATCATATTTGTTTCCCCTTTTAAATGTCTTGTATTCTTAAATGTGAACCAAGTTAGTGGTCATAATTTGATCAGGACAGACTCAGTGGATCCTGACTCATGATTGATTATGCAGCCCTCTCTCACAGTCACTACGAGAGTGTGATATAGACAATAATATGCAGTATAAACTTGGACTCCACTATGACCCATCTATGATCCAAGATTACACATCATGCTGACTTTTTGCCCCAAATTATTTTGATGACTAATGATTTGGTTGAGGGTAGATTAAACTATTTTTCAATTAGCTTTTTGATAGTTTATTTGAAATGATTTAAAATCTTGTTGATGTTTTGGCAAGTCAACACATTGCTTACTCTTTTAGAGTCTTTATTATCTCTATGAGATGATAAAATGATTTAACGAAGTTAAATTGTCACTAAGTAAAGCTGGGTTTCCACAAGCTTGTTTAATAACTATTAAAGCACTGAATACTGTAATGAATTTAAAACATATAGAATCACATTTAATTGACTGGCAGCCTCTGGAAGAAATCAACATTTCTGATATTCCCTGAGACTATCTTCCTTTCATTCAGTTAGTAGGGCCAGTGTTGGAAATGCTTGATGCTGAGCATGATGACTAAATCTCTCCTCCTTAATCCTCATGCTCCTTCCTTTTATTCTGATAATGAAGGACCTCTGCAATTTTGCTAAATGGATCTTTCAAGATTTATCTGCTTTTATTTTCTGCACAGATCCTTTGCTCCCACTTAAGTGATCCCACTGTCATCTACACAAGGATTGCTCAGTTTCTCTTTAAAGTCTTCACTATTGATATTCCAAGCTTATCTGGCTATATCTTGCTTCCCCTTCTCTCTCTCTCTCTCTCTCTCTCTCTCTCTCTCTCTCTCTCTCTCACACACACACACACACACACACACTGGCCTTCAGTTTAAGGTAAAACTAATCTAGGCCTCCTCCATGGAATCTTGCCTGTTCTTCAGCAGGAAGAAATTCCTTTATTCTCTGAAAACTTAGAGCCCATTTATATGTGAGCTCCTATATATTTGACAGCTGATCAAACACATTATTACTTTGTAATGTTAATTCTCTCTACACACACAAATGTGCATGTGTCCTTGTGTGTATAAACTCCTAGAAGACATTTGAATTTCCTTGTTAACAAGGGCTATCTTTTAATTCCACAAAGTATTCATACATTCATCTTCATAGGTTTTTGAACCTTTTTAAAAAAAGCTTTGCTACATGCCTTTGCAATTTAAGTGACTTTTGTCTGTGTTTCACTTTGGAGGTGAGGGATTCCGAGCTTATTCCTCCTCATTATTTTTGTGGTCTTTAAGGGCTGAAAAAGAGGCCCTTTATTTGCTACATCCAGCCTTTTATGACTTTGATGCATCCAAGGGAGTCTCCATTATTTCAGGAAGCTCCCAATTGCCTTGGTGGCAGGAGAAGATGGCATAGCACCACTCTGTCATTCTTTGCATATCTGCCAAAAATATTTAGAGGGGATGAAAACAGGAAGTCTAGGGCAGATTAGCTATCTAGTGGTATTAAAAACAAACAAACAAAGGGACACGTTATGGCAATCCCCAAGAGGGATTGCTACAGAAAGAATGGTGTCAGTGGATTATCCAACAAGCTGGAGAATCTGCTAACCTTCTAGGCCTGATTAATAATACAGTCCCCAGGACTTATCTGCTTTCCTCACATCTGTTAGGATTCTGGGTTCACAAGGCATTTTTCCATGATCTCAAATTCCCTTACAGCAGCCTTATGAGTAAGAAAAAGTAGATATTGTTCCAGCTTTTATATTATCTCTATCAAAAAATGTTTTCTGATTCACAAGTCCCTTTCCCCATTAGAAATGTTTTTTTTTTTTTTCCTTTTTTACCCCCTTTGAAATCTTTTCTTATGAAGTCCTACAAGCCAGGAGTATGCCCATTGTGGCTTCTGAAAGGCTTCAACTGATTGGCTTGCCTCTCAGAACCTCTCCTGCTGTGTGCTTCTTTTCAGCACCAAATAAGTGTCAGACAATTAGAGATGGGACTGGAGATGTGTAAATTGTGCTGTCGCCAGCAACAAATTAGTAATTTTGTGATAATACACTGTCCTTGTAACATGGTTAGAGTTAGTACAGTTACCTGCCTCCATTTGTGCTAAAAGGCCATAGGAAAGATTGATGAAGATCCTGTGTGGTAATTCATTTTCCTTCTTGACACACTCCCCTCACTACTATCCCCCTCCCAAGAAATGAGACATTAACCAGCCCTTGATTGTTGAACAAAGCCTCCACCTGGCCTCCCCAAACCCATAGTGCTTTCCCTGTAGTCCTTACCTGGAAGGCATTGCACCACTGGTGCTGAATTGGGTGCAGGAAGGAAATCTCAAGACACAGTGAAGAGAATTAACCCCCCACACCTCTTGATCCAGCCTTCTTTTATTCCATGAGCAGGGCCTTAATGCAAACTGATAGTGGGTTCAGAAATCTTAGTTACTGCTTTAACTTGAAAGCTCATAAATATGAATGGCGGATATTCTGGCCTTTGTATTTCTTTAATAAGTAGATATGGGAATAAGTCCTTCACTGAGTTGCTGTTTCCAGAACTGAGGCTTCCCAGACTTGACCTTTCCATAGGAGGAGTGTGTGGATTTCTGAAAGGTCCTCCCATTGATGGATAGCTGCTCACTTGCCTTGTTACCACTCTGACCACTCTTCTAAGGAAAAAGACAACAGGAGAAACATTTACTCTAACAAGTCCCAGTTAAACTCTGCTTGGCGGTTTGTTACAATTTAGTAATGAGGCAGTCTTATGAGTGGGATTGGTCACAATGTTATTGTGATATTGTGGTTTATAAGAAATACATTTGGATAACCAAAATGTATTTCTCAAACGTATTTGGTTTTTGTCCACAGTTTCTGGTTCACAGCTCCCCAAACACTTGTAATTTCCTAAATCTTAAGGGCAATAAAGTTATCTTTTTTATGTTAATGAAGGTAAGGTTTTGATCTTTTCTTAGGCCAGAGAGTGGTGGGTAGGGCTTATTGCCAGGAGGAAATCATGTGATTAGAGTGTTGGAACTTTCAGTCCTACCCCCCAACCCCAGACCTCAGAAGAAGGGGGAGTGGCTGGACCCTGAGTCAGCCAGTGAGTATGACTTAAGTCATTCATGACTATACAGTGAAGCCTCCATAAAACCCAAAAAAGAGAAGGTTCAGAGCACTTCTGGATTGATGAACACATGGAGATGCAGGGTGGGGGCATGCTTGGGAAGGGTATGTTAGCTTTGTGTCCTTTCCACATACCTTGCCTATATATCTCTTCACGTGGCTATTGATTCATATCCTTTATCATGTCCTTTAATAAACTGATAAATATAAGTGTTTACTTACATTTATCACGTGAGCCACTCTAGCAAATTAATGGAACCCAAGAAAGAAGTCATTAGAACCTCCAACCTGCAGCTGCTGGGTCAGAAGAAGAGGTAACAACCTAGGCTTGTGACTGGCATCCAGAGAATGGGCCGGATGGGCACTCTAAAAGGACTGAATCCTTAACCTGTAGAATCTGATGCTCGCTCCAGGTAAATAGTACCAGAATTGAGTTGAATTCTTGGACACCTACCTGGTGTCTGTGTGTGTGTGGGAATGGCCCCCATATTGGAAATGGGTTAGGGGACCCTAGTAGAGCCGTTAACACAGTATTTGTTACCTAAGTATGATTTTTTTGTAACTTTGTGGCAATTATTTGCCCATAATCATGATAAATATGTTACAAACTAACTCCACCACAATTCCTACAGAAAAGTACAGGTTCAAGAATAGCTAAGGGAATTTTAGATAGGAAAGGAGAACAACTCTTGCTTTTTTAAAAATTAGGGTATTATGTAATTATAATAATGTGTGGTAATAATGTAGTGGTAACCAATACATAAGTAGAGGGGAAAAGAGAGTCAAGAGACTGACGCTAGCATCTACAGGGAAGGGGAATATGGTTGGTGTAGTTACAAATCAGTGGGGAAGTGAACTGGTAAAATAACAGACTAAAACTAAGTAGAACTGGGAAGGAAATCCCAATCTCATATTCTCAATTCAAAATTCATAGCAGATATGAAAAATAAGAGTATTTTTCCTACCTCCTTCCCCATCCCTCCCTCTTTTAACTTCCTTCTTTTCTTCCTTTTTCCTCTTTTTCTATCTCTTTCCTGTTTCTCTTTTTCTTTCTCCCCTTCTCTCTCCCTCTCTCTGCATCATATATACATATGTATGTAGGTATGTATGTACCTATTCATCTAAAGAAATTTAGAAAGCATAATGTTGAAGAAACTAAGCAAATTATAAAACACTATTTCAAATATGTATTAAGGGGCACCTGGGTGGCTCAGTGGGTTAAAGCCTCTGCCTTTGGCTCAGGTCATGATCCCAGGGTCCTGGGATGGAGCCCTGCATCGGGCTCTCTGCTCGGCGGAGAGCCTGCTTCCTCCTCTCTCTCTGCCTGCCTCTCTGTCTACTTGTGATCTCTATCTGTCAAATAAATAAACAAAATCTTTTAAAAAATAAAATATATATTAAGTATATATTTAAAAACATATTCTAAAAGCCCTTTATATGTAGTTAATAATGTGTGTGTATTTATATTGTAAAGATAAAGTGTACAGAGAAAAAAGATCAAGCAAAACAAGCAACACACTAACAGGAAAGATACCCATATAATTCATAACAGGATGCACCTCTAGGCAATCAGGGCAGAGAATGGAACAACAGAGGTGGGACAAAGGGTGATACTTATTCCTCAGAAAAAAGTTGCACTTGATGTGACACAAAAAGTTAACAGTTTGCCTTCTGAGTTCCAGGTGGCAAATATAATAGGTTTTCTCTATTTCAATAAAGAGAGAAAAAAAATGTCTCTGCCAACCTACCTGCTTACTAGCATATACATTCTGAGTGTTGTCCTCTCATTGCTAGAGCTGGATTTACACACACACACACACACACACACACACACACACACAACCAGCCAGATTTAGGAGTATATTCAAAATCCACAAAATTCAGAGAAAATTCTGCTCTTACTCTAACTTTCCTAGTCACTCCCTCCTCAGAAAGAATAGAGAGGAAACATACTGAGAGGAATGTAAAGTGGCAGTCATATATATTTCTTCCCTACTTAAAAAAAAAAAATACCTCTAATAAACCTTTGATAAATTCTACCTATCTCAGCTATACTGATAAAGATAAGGAAAAGGATTTAGATTTGTTTCACACTGAAGAGGAAAGGAAAGCATTAGACCCAGACTGGTGAAAGCAGTGTGTGTGCGTACGCGTGAGTGTGGGTGTTGTGGCGATGGTGGACTGATGAGTAATGATAATGGGCAGGGCAGGAAAACGCGGTGGGAAAGCAGCAAGAATCCTCTGGATTTTTCCTACAGCTTCTTCATCTGTTCAAGCCATGAAACTTTTTCCAACTTTAAGCAAAGCCAGAGCTGTTAACCCAATGACTCTGGAGTGTTCAGTGGCATTTATGTTGTTCATAGAAGAGGTGCAGCAGGTGAAAGTTGGTTGAAAGAAGAGTTACCAGAATTTTTGGTAAATGGAGGGTAACATAGCTGGAGGGGTTGGTCTTTGTTGTTAGGTGTCTGGGAAAGATGAAGGGGAGGCAAATACATCTTCCTGGGTATACAGAGGCAAAACGTCCAGTGTTCTAGAGACCAATTTCACTGACATTCTCAACTTTAGCAAAACCATTCATTTTCCTCTTAAATAAGAACGATTGTCATTCTCTGCGTTGCAAGATAATTAACTAACATGGATAAAGAGCTATTGAAATGTTGAGTGTCATTACTCTGATGACTCATTTTTTTAGAGTGGCTTTGGAACAGGATTGCCAAAGTTTGTGAGTTATGGGGGTGGGGGGCAGTTTCCGGTGTAGTAAAGCCCTAGATTTCCAACCAAACTGAACTCAGGGTGCAGGGCACAAATAAAACTTAAGGATGACAAGTTTAAAGCTTCTGTCACCTTGTCTGACATTAAGACATTAAGCTGCCAGTAAAGGAGCACTGAAAATTCCAGGTGCTCCCTCAAATCTGCTATTGCCCCAATTAATAAAGCAGCTTCAGATCTAAGGTCAGCAGATGATCTAACTCAATCCCCTTTTTTCTCCAGAAGGCGTGATGTGAATCATTTGACCGTAAAAAATGAAATTTAGATATTAACACTCTATCATTAAGTATTAACTATGGAAGTTAGTGCTTCCTTATTTAACATAAACTATAGAAAATGAAGGACAGTGATCTCAACCTTCAAAAAATTTATTTTACTTGTACAAAAGAAACTATTTCTCCTAAAACAGAAAAGGACAATAGCATAGTTTATCCAAGCATTTATATGTGATTTTTAAAAATGATGCCCATGTTTTAATACAGACTCAGAGTATCAGAGAAGGCTCTGCAGAGAATGGACAATGCCTAGATACAGGGAAGGAGATAAAAAGCAATAGTGCATTTCAGGAGGAGAAGCCCGAGATATAAACAGTGAAAGCTTCCCTTCCCTTCATTTTCTTTATTTTCTCCCCTCATGTTATTTTAGGAACTGCAGGGAATATGTAGTTGGATCATAAATACCGTTCAAAGATCATATGGTTAATGTTGCAATTTTTTAAATATAGAAATGGCTTCAGGCTGGCTCTAATTGAGCAGTCTCTGTAAAACATACTAAACCACAGAGAACTTGTGCAGAGAAGGATTTTTTAATTTATTTGTATGGCCTCTTTGGAGTGGAGGCGGAGGCACTAACAACTTAGAATGGCATTTTGTTTTGTAAAATCAACATAAATATGGGCAGTTGGATTAGAGGATTAACGGCGCCCTCATTGCCTGATCTTTTTTTTTTTCTAATACTCTTTTCAGACAGCATATCGTCCATAAGGGCTTCTGATTGTCTTCCCTGTTATGCTTAGCGAGAACCTTGAAAAACTATGAAATTGGACTCAGTAGGTGTTAAAAAAGTTTATTAAATGCTGATGGGAATCTGTCTAATTCTGGAGATTTTCCAGTTCTAGGGAAATTGCCTTATTTGCAACATTTCCATTCCACTGTTAACTGATTGTGTTTGTATCTTTTACGTATATGTCACTTGATAGGAAAAAAAATCAGAAAGACAAGTTAGGATAAAGAATTTTTACTGCCTTTTTCTGTTGCTGTCTTGTTCCTTTGTCTGTGGATGTGCTATTCACCAGAGCACTGGACTCCTTTATAGGTCTCTGGATTAGTCATTAACACCTTCATGTGGGGGCGAGTACATGGGCACCCTGTGGGGAAGATAACGAGTTTGGGATTTTATTGCAGGGACTGCATTCCAGTTCCCAATTTTTTCTATAGGTCACTCATATTGCAAGTAATTCTTGAGCAAACCATTCCCCATCTGTTCAGATCTTGTTATAACAAAATCAGCCATGACAGATTATGGTACATAAAACAGAATAAACTTTGCCCAGCTGGATGTACAAAGTAAGGAGAGGAAGAATATACACGGCCCTCTGGCTACAGAAAACTGCAATCAGGAGAACCTTCTCCATCAGAAAGAGTGAAAGGTGTGAAAATGTCATGGGGAGAGAAAAGGAGGGTTGCCTTTTTGGAAATCTACTTCTCAGTGCTGATGATTGTAAACAGGCAAACGAGAGCTTTTTCTTCTTTAAGTTTCATTTTATTGTGGTGAGAACACAGCATAAGATTGGCTCTTTTAATAAATATTTAAGTGTATAATATATAATTGTTGACTATAGGTACAATGTTGTGCAGTAGGTCTGTAGGTTCTACTCATCCTGCTTAACTGAAACTTTATGCCCATTAATTAGTGACTGCCCACTTCCCTCCCCAACCCCCAGCCCCTGGCAACCCACTATTTCACTCTTTGATTCTATGATTTTGACAATTGCAAACACCTTATATTTAAGCGGAATCATGCAGTATTTGTCTTTCTGTGCCTGGCATATTTCATTGAGCATAATGTCCTCAAGCTTTATCCATGTCGTTGCATAAGATGGAGTTTCCTTCTTCTATAAGGTTGAGTAATATTCCATTGCATGTCTGTACCACATTGTCTTTATCCACACTTTATCTGCTGATGGGGATTTAGGTTATTTCCATAGTTACTTCTATATCTCAGCTCTCATGCATAGTGCTGCAATGAACATTGGAATGCTAATATTTTTTTTGAGATCTTGATTGGAGGTCTTTCAGGTGAACACCCCAAAGTGGGATTATTGGATCACGTGGTAGTTCTAGTTTTAATTTTTGAGGAACCTCTGTACCGTTTTCTGTAGTGGCTACACTATTTACATTCCTATCAATGGTGTGCAATGGTTCCAATTTCTCTCCATCTTCACCTAGGCTTCTTGTCTTTTGTTTTTTGCTAATTGCTTTGTCTCTATATGCTCACCCCCAGGCCCAGCCCTCTGCTGTCTCACTTCAAATATGCATGCACAGAACCTGAGTTCCTCAGTGGGTATATCCCTTTTCAGGGAACACACACTAGGCGCTATGGTTGCTGTCACTAGTAGTGACTGAGAAAAAAAATCCCCTCATCAGGAGTTGAAAAATCTCGCTAATGCATTCTAATGAAAAGGCCGTTTTGTTCATGATTGATCCAAGGATCCCAGAGACTGCCTCTGAAGATCTTTCAACATTAAGGCAACCATGGGTGCACTTTTGCAGGGACCATTCTGGAGAGCAGCGCTTGTTTATAATACTTTGCTCTGAATTTTTCATCTTTGCGCTGAAAGGAACAGCATGAGTTGTGGAAGTCAAACTAAAGGTGGCATTTTTAACATCTGTGTTATGGAAGAAGTTGTGTGCAGGCCACCCATAGGCCTCCCATGTTTTCCGAGTGCCCTTTTCCAGAGATAAACTGTAGTATCTGGTTGGTGGTGGTGTGACAGAACCACTGCTCCTCTCCAGTCCTAAAGTAACGGGGCTGTTGAGTTCTTTTGCGTGGCTTTGGCAAGAAAAACTGGAGGTCCACTTTCCTTTCTCACTTTGGCAGGCTCTTGTGGATTCATAGACCTTCTTTGGAGAAGTCCACTGACCAGCTCCTTCCCATCTCACCCAGACTTTCCTATCAATGTCACCAAGTTCACTCTTTAGTGTTCTATAGAACCAGTGAAGTCAGCAGCTGGTTAAGTCAGAAAACAAGTGAGCGGATCCATCAAAACTGCAACAGTCAAGAAGGTGTTCTGGCCTTTCCTCTTCTACTTTGCTTGCTTCAACTCACTGTTAGCTTCAAAGATGATGAAAAGTCCGTTACTTGCTATTGTGTTTTCATAGTTCTAAGGGTTATTGCTATGTGGTCATTATGCAGTTCTTTGAAATGATTTAGAGTATTTCTTTTGAGGCATGTTATGCCTGATCAACAACACAGACTTTCAGGGATGCCTGGGTGGCTCAGTGGATTAAACATGTGCCTTTAGCTCTGGTCGTGATGTCAGGGTCCTGGGATCAAGCAGGGCTACCTGCTCAGTGGGGAGTCTGCTTCTCTCTCTTCCTCTGCCCCCTGTCCCTGCCCATGTCCTCTCCCTCTTTCAAATGAATAAATAAAATATTCAAGGAAAAAAAGATAAGACAGGTTTTCAGAATTCCAACAAAAAGAAGGTGAGAAGGTGGGCTAATAGCATTCTTTACTACATTGTTATGTACATTATTTTTACAAAATAATATGCATATACATCTCATGAACAGAAATGTACATGTAATATGTATATTTATATTTATACTTATTTATATATTGAAATTTCCTATTTACTTACTGCTCCTGATCTTAGGACATTTATCTAATGGGATTAAAATGTTTTGAAATATAAATATTTATGCATTTCTTATGAATAATTATTATTTTTAATATTTAATGTTTTTACTTTTTCTGTTTTTATAACTTTTTAAAAATAAATATTTTTATTGTTAAGATGTCAAAGCTATTGATCCTTTATTTTTTCTTTGAAAATGTAGTCAAATTTATTATGAAAATATATAAACAGATATGATATTTTTATATATTCATTCATTTATTTTTTATTTATTGTTATTAAATTTTTAAAATTTAATTTCAGTTTAGTTAACATACTATGTTACATTAGTTTCAGGTATGCAATATAGTGATTCTCTCAGGTTCTCTCAGCACAAAACTGTAATATGTACAAATAATTGTGATTTCATTAATTTCTTTTATATTTTTGCTTTAAATGGTAGTTCTAAGATTATGTTATATAATAATAACTGCCGAAGCAGTATAGAGTAGTATAAAAGAAGTGAAATAGAAGCACAAAATAAGCATTTAATAAATATTAACTCAGGTTATTCCTACTTTAATAGATTCAGTTCTAGTCTTCCACTATTATGGGAAGATGATTTTTATTTCTTAATTTGATGTGCATAACTGAATTTTTTGTACATGTCATTCAGAATTTTGTACAGATATTTTATTCTTATATTTTTCAGAGGTGTTATTTTTTCCCCAGTCAGAATACTCTAGCATTTATTAGATTAAATAACTTTTGAGTGTCCTAGGGATACAGCAACTAAAAAATTAAAAAACCCATGCCCTAAAGCAGCATATGTTCTAATGGAAGAAAACCAGATAAAAATAAAATTAAAAAGTCAAATTCAAAGAACACAATATAAATTGGATAGGATAATAATGTTCATGATATATCTAACCAGATTTCAGAGGTGACAATAAGGAAGAGACAATGGCTGAGAAAAAGGCCTGAGATACGGAGAGATACCAAGGAGACTCAATGAACCCTAAGAAGAGTAATGTGTTTAAAATAGTCATTTCAACATTCTTGTGTGCTGAAACCAATTATTTGGATTATCTATTAGTTTGCTTCCATTATGTGTCTTCTGTCTTGATTTTCAGGTTTGTTTTCCTGGCTCCTCATGTTTCATGACTTTTTATGGTATCAAGAACCACAGAGAATGTGAATGATGCTATTTTCTCCTAGAGACTGTCCACCTAAGCATACAGGGTGAGCAATTAATCATCACAACCAGGGATTAGAATTCTGTGTTGGGCTTCAGTATTAGTAAAAATGTTCACCTTGGATTCATTTGTTTCTAGAATATGGGGTTTTGAATTTAGCTCTGAAAGATTGAGAGATTCACTTGCATCCTCTAGTTCTAATACTAACTCTTTAATTTCTTTCCCAAAGTCTTCAGAAGAGACTAGTCATAGTTTGAATGTTTTCGGTTGAACTTTATTTTAAAAATAGTATGAGACCACTAGGCATTTCTTTCTACCTTTTAGAAGTTTCTGGTCTAATTCCCTAAACTCCCATACCACCCAGAACTTAGCAAATGCTCTGTAGGGAAACCAGCTGTGTTTTGGGGGCCCCCATTCCAGTCTGTTTCATCAGCCTGTGCAAACTTCAAAAACTTCACTGTTTTCTCTTTCCTTCAGCAGAATCATTCTGCTCAGGTAAACTCTCATATTGGTCAATTTCCAGAATGGACAAATGCCTTCAGGAGAGAATAATGGGCAGTGAATGTTAACTCATCAAAAATCAGACTCTCTCCTCTCTGGACTCTCAATTCATCTAGTCTGCATTATTTTCACAACCCTCTTCTGTCTTTTAAAGTACAATATTTGTATGTCACCTGGTTTTAGGTGTTATAAACATTGTTGACCTGATGTGACTACTGGATTCTATCCAAAAAGAATAATTGAAAAAAAAAA
>ML110202.1:0-80444 GCA_003697995.1 Taxidea taxus jeffersonii | reverse complement strand
AAAAAAAAAACACACACTTAGGCACATCATATTGAAATAATAGCAGACCAAGAGTAGTAAACGGAAACATAGATGGAAGAAGAGCTTGTGCTTACTGGTTTGTTCTGCAACCAAGTGGGGCACATTCCAGTGTTAAAAGCTTTTGAAAGTCAATTGGCCAAAAACAAGTGTAATGAGAGTATATGGACAAGTGTTGAAATAGAAACAACAATAACAACAAACAAACTAGGCAAAGAAGTATGATGAATTTTAGAAAACAACATACAAGAAAACATTAGGAAAAATTCTCAAGTAATAGGTTTCAAATGCTTTGCTGGGTTTTAGGCATCTTCCTACCATGGTAGAACCTGGAATAAGCAAGTTGTGACCTCATGTCTAAAGGAGCTGAATAACTGACAGGTGATTGAAGCAGGGAGGGCTAGTTCTGAGAATGGGTGTTAAAGGCACACTCCATGTTTCTAGTACTGTTGCACAGATCAGAGTAGAATCAGGATGCAACTGACTTAATCTTGAATTTTCTCAGTCCCTTAGCTGAAATTCTGCAGGCAAATTCTCTTGTCTGAGGATATGATTATTCTCAGAGCCCGAAACAGACCTGAGAGAAAAAACATGGACCTGGGCAAGCTTTGCTTTTCTTCCTAACTCTGCCTTGATGTGCTTTCCTACAACTTACCCTTGATCAGTCATCTTTTGACCCTTATCTGTCACTTGTCTTATTACTTACTAGTGTGTTTTAAAGTGTTACAACTTAGAAAGCCAACCCTGAATAGCATTTCCCTTGGTCAAAAACTTTCTCTGGCAAAGAGAAAAGACTGTAAAGATCAAAATAAATGGAAATCAATACAATGAATACATTGAAATTCCAGCCCATTTGCCACTGTCACCTGCACAGGGCAGACAGCCTGGTAGCAAAGAGGGAGCCATAATTGTTGAAAACAAATTAGAAACAATAAAGTTTGCCAAGTCAGGGGTCCTGTGCGGACTTGAGTGGTTCCTGCTATGGCTGTGTACGGCCCTTTCTCAGTGCTGGACATTATTACTGCATCATATCGCACCAGAACTTGAGTTCACTCAGATGCCCCACCTCCCTCTTGTGCCCTTGAAAAGGTAGAGAGAGAAGGAAAAGCTCCTGAGTTCTCTTACTGACACAGATAAGTCAAAGATCTAAAAAGCAGTCAGAGAAGGACAGACAGTCCCAAGAAAATAGCGTGACAGTGTTTTAGAAAGTATGGCTAGAATCAAGTGACTGATTATCAAGAATAACTGGACATGCTTTGGGTGGATTGAAAGAAATGATTAATCTGCCATGAATGCTACTACCATAGGAGAGGGTTGGGTTGCTAACATTGAAATAAGTCAGGGTTATTATTTTTTTTTAAATAAGACCGTGTTCTTTGAAGGAGAATTGAGGGTGAATATGTCCAGATGTTTCCTGGCTTATAGCTAAGAATCATTTACTATACTAATCTTTGAAAGTACAACTAATAGACACAGGTGATAAGTTTTTACTTTTTCTGGTATTAGGATAGTTCCCATTTGGTATTAGTCTTCAGTAAAAAATCCAAACCATTTGGTTCATTCTTCCAGGTAAACTGGCCCTGTGACCAGGATCCTGTAATGGACTTAGACATGCTCTGATAGACATAAGTGGCCTAATAATCAGCAGGCCAACCTGACCTACCCACCACCACCAGAAGTATTGATTCCAGATCACAAACTACCAGCCAAATGCAAGTAAAAATGTTTTGTTTGTGACACACCTTTGTTTTAGGTTATTATAAATTAGTTTATAATTATTTAAATACTAGAATATTTCACAAGTACAGAATTTCTACTTAAAAAAAACAAACATTCTGGAAATGTTGTGAATATGGAGGTCAACATTTTGCATGACAATTAGATGGAGACTGCCTACTTTACATGAGGCATGTGCTATACATTATTTACCTCTTATATTCAGCTTATTACTTCTTCATTCATTAATATTCCTTGTTGGATATAATCAGAAATTAAGTTTACAAACCAGGTGAACACTAATTTTTAAAGTTGATATGTATTGGGAAGTTCTTGATAGTTTATCTTGATAGTTTCATGAAACTTTTGAAGGTAAATAGAATTTCCATAGTACCAAGCACTGCCATCATTAATCAAGAAACTTCTGTCTTTTCAGTCTTGTTTTGTTTTGTGTTACTTCTCTATAGCTCAGTTTGTTCAATCATCAAAAAGAAATGGCTACAGATCAGTTTCTTCATCAGTAAGATCAGGTCATAACTTAGAAAATGTTATAAAAGTAAATAAAAATAATGCACATAAAACCACATGTGGAGGGGCACCTGGGTGGCTAAGTGGGTTAAGCCTCTGCCTTCAGCTCAGGTCATGATCCCAGGGTCCTGGGATCGAGCCCCGCATCGGATTCTCTGCTCTCTCTGCCTACCTCTCTGCCTACTTGTGATCTCTATCTGAAAAATAAATAAATAAATAAATAATTAAAAAAAAAAAACACATGTGGAGTGGTTACTATAATATCATAAGTATAAAATAATTCTCTTTGTATATCTTTCAACTTTGTTGCATAAAAAAACTGCCTCAAAACTCAATGAATTAAAACCACCATTTATTTAACAGAGTTATTTGGGTTTGTTGCTTAGTTTGTCTGGTCTGGAGTAGTTCAGTTGGCTTTTCCTGGGCTTGCTTATACTTCTAGTTAGCTGTCAGGTCACGAAATCACATCATGGCTTGGCTGATGGCAGGATGATCTAGGATGGCCTTATTCACATATATGGCTAATAACAGGCTGAAAGGGCAATGGGGTGACTGGGAAATATGTCTCTCATTATCCAAGAGGCCAGCCCAGACTCCTTCACATACAGTTTGAGGTTTTTAAGAGCAACTAGAGTAACAAGCCTCTCTATGAAAGCCATTTCTGAGTCTCTAATGGCTCTGATGGCTGATGGTAACCAAAGGATATCACATACCAAACAAAGACTCAATGATTAGAGAAACCCCTTTTGCCTCTTGATAGGAGTTGTTGCAGAGCTATTTTGCAAAGGGACACACATACAGGGATGGAGAGAATTTATGGCCAGTTTTGCAATATATCATTATTGCTTTTGTGGCCAGTTTTTTATTATTATCATAATCTAAATAAGGATATCTGAACATTTGGCCATTTCTTCTGAATGGAAGATCTGAACATCTTCCCTGTGTTACTCCTCTCACTGGCTCTCCATTATCATAGAAAAAAAGCCCTATAAATTTTTATGCTAACACCCAGAGGATCCTTTCGGATTTGACTCTGTATACCTCTCTAGCCTCATCCTCTCTTCACCATATACTGCATGGGTTGCACTCATTCTGAACTACTTGCTAGTGTTCTAATATTATACTTTAAAAACTGTGTATCTTTTATATATCACCTGCTACTCAATGACCACATAAGGGACTCCCATTCAGATCTCAAAATTTTGCTCAGCCTTTAATTCCTTCATAAAAGTTTTCCTGATCCCTCTTTCTCACTCACAGAGTAAGTGTCTCCTTGCTTAATAAGGCCTTTATTGCACTTTAATGAAAATGCCTACGTAACTACAAATCTTGTGTAGCGGTAGGCAGGGACCTCGTCTTGTCTATCTCTGAGATCCTATCACTTGACACACGTCTAGAATCTAGCAGGTTCTCCGTGAATGCTTGGGGAATGAGGAAACAAATGACGGAGTAGCAGACAAACTGCGTGTCCTTAAATGTTCTCTAGAATCAGGGTTGAGGAAACTACCATTAATGCATCCTGCAGAATGTGAGAGGGTCCTAAATATCCAGGTCACGTTTGTGTGGCCAGATTTCCTTGGCCTCAGATAACCCTCTCTTTATTCCTGTCAGTGTATTTCATAGCAAAGGAACCTCTCTCCCCTTTCACTCTCAGTGAGAATAAATGCTTTGTCTAAGGTACACCATTCCCTTATAGGATAGGGTCAAGCATTTTCCAGATCCTGAAACTAAGTTTTGTACGCAAGTGCATGAATGCTGTTAGTAATGTATCTGGAAAATAGAATGTAACCAGTCTGTGCCAGGGGACAGACTGCTCTGTGAGAACGATTTATGATCTGTCAGGTGGGAACTTTTATGGTGCTGTGCTAAGAGACAAAGAAATTTTAGGAGCTGCTAAAAGCAACACAAAATATGCTTTCAAGCTTAATGAGGAGAGGCGATAAAATCGGGTTGGCATGTATGGCTGGCTCCATGTGTTAGAGAAAAGCTGAAATGTTCTTAGTGTTACATATTTTGATTTTGCTAAATTTGTTTTGGGCAGAATGGATATTTATGTCCCTGCACGATGAGCAGCAATTTCAATGTCTATCAATATAATAGAGTTTTATTTGAAAATTGTGCCCCACGAACAGTTTTTATGTGAGTTTGTCACAATTTTTTTTCACACAAAAGCTTTTTTTAAGGAGAAGTAGATAATAAATCCATATTTCATTGTCTTGGCTAAAGAAAATAGCCATACACTGGCTGAATATCATTTTTATTTCACTGATTGAAAAACATTCCCACAGGAATGGGTTTAAATGGGTAAAGTGTTCAAATAGGCAATATTTCTAAACTTTTTTCTCTACAGTCTGTTGATCTAACCACTAACCAATAAAGAGTTTCTAGAATAGAATAAATTCCAGGATGGGCAGTAGTAACAGATAGACTCAAGTAGAGCACAGTCATTGAACTTAGAATCAAAAAGTCCTGTTAGAACATCTTAACCTGAACCAATCATATTAAGGATGAGAACACAGAGGTCAAAACAGTTTAAGTTATAGACTAAGGCCCAATAGCTCAAATATATGTCGAGCATAAGAGATGAACTCTTCCCACACTTTAGGACAGTTGCTTGGTGTCTTAATTAAATGTTGACAAAACCGTATTTCTAGTTATTCTAATTAGGCTGCATAGAATACTCTCAAATTCACTATAAACTAGTAGAAGAAATAACTGATTCAGTAAAATTCACTTCAGTATCATTCGCAATGTTGAAGGCACCCAAACAACCACGGCTCATGCTTGATGTCATAATACCACAGGTGTGCAAAAAATTTGTGTTGATTAATTTAGGAAGCAGTGAAAACAAAAGTATCAGTAGCTTGCAAAAATTATATTTCTTCTCTTTTATGACAAAAAGAAGAGGGATGATTAATGTTTTCTAGATCTTGATACTATATATATATATAGATATATTATTTTCAAAGATATAAATTATTTTCAAAGATAAATATGAAGTATTCATATATGCCTCTGAAAAAGCATATACTTGTGTGTTTAAGTTTTCTTGCAGTAATGCATGCTAGTTTTTGAAAACTGCTTTGAACTGTAGGACAACTGTTAAACAGATAGCTAAATCCTAAACCAGGAATCCTGGTTGTCTCCTTGAGTCAAAAAGTCTTCAAGTGCAAGCATTCTTGTTTCATTAGCCAGTGACCATATTAGTGGCCCAGATGGAAATGCATCAACTTCTGCATTAGTAGACTGCAAAGATGTTGATTATCAATATATCTGCAGTGTTGTGGGGGAGTATAAAAATTTTCAGTTTTTACATTATCACAGGTGAGGCTTAAGTGTGGTCTATAGTACTTTGAGAATCATTGCTGTAGGCCTGAAATCACTTTTGCTAACTCGAGAAAGTTTAAGGGGTCCTGGCCCTGAGGTTTTCCCTGTAGCCTGATAAATTGTTGTACATTTGAAACAAGTGGGACAATAGCATCCTGTACAGACTAACTGGCCTCGATAGATAGATAAGAGAGGGTGAGTGGCAGACAAAGAGAAAGAGAAAGAAATCATAGGAGCAAAAGCCTGTTTGTGTCCTAACTCCACCATAAATTAGCTGCATGACCTCAGACAAATAAATTAATTTCCTTGAATCTCAAATTTCGTGGTAGAATAGAGCTAATGATAATACTTTTTGCCAATTAAATTAATTGACAAAGAGGAAAAAAAAGAGAAGAATACTTAGAAGAGTGTCTGCCATATATTAAGTTCATACTACAGAGCTTCCTTGACTTTCGAGGAGGTCATGTCCAGAGAAACCCCTCATAAACTGCAAGTATCACAAATTGCAAATGCATTTCAAATACCTAACCTATTGGACATCATCATAGCTTAGCCTTGCTTTCCTTACACGTGTTAAGAACATCCATTAGCCTACAGCTGGGCCAAATAATCTAACACAAAGTCTATTTTATACTAAAGTGTTGAGTATTTCATGTAACTTATTGAAGATTGTACTGAAAATGAAGAACAGAATGGTTGTATGGGTGCAGAAGGTTGTCAGTGTCTCGGTTGCTCAACCTGAGGATCATGCGGCTGACTGGGCTCTGTGCTCACTGATGCTGCCCAGCATCATGAGAGAGGGTCATTCCGCACATTGCCAAGCCCAGGGAAAAGATCCAAATTCAAAATTCGAAGTATAGTTTTTATCAAATGCATATTGCTCTCACATCATTGTAAAGTTGAAAATTTGTAAATCCAACCATTGTAAATCAAGGACCATCTGTGATATAGAAATTAACTAAATTGACGCATAAATGTAGGGAGAAGTGCTAGTTCTATTGAACTTTATTTTTGTGGAGAATGAATTTACTTAAAAATGAAGAAAGTAAGAAGGCATCAGAAAACCTTTCCCATGACCTGAAAAAGGAATCAATGTGCAAGGGAAAGTATTGGAGAAAGCCATAAAGGATTCACCATCATGCAAGGTTGACTATCTTGATCCTTTTCTGTGTTCTCCTTTGCAAATCCATGGGTAGACATCTGCTCTTTAGAGAGCATACTCAAGGGAGCACCCCTTCAATGCCTGGCAATTATTTCCCAATGGACATGGTCTTGTAGAGAGTTGAAGTAATTGAGAGATGGAGCTATTGTGTGTGTATTTTTTACAGGCTGTGATCCTGGGTCTGACATCTAGCTCTGGTTATATCAAACAGTAGAAGAAAGGGATTATGAACTGAAATTCAACAAAAGCAATATAGATGCATTTCTCCTAGCTGAGGAAGATTCTCTCTCTAAGATTATATAGGGATATACTTTGAAAAATGCATTGGCAGATACCAAAGGATTTGCACTGAAAAAGCAGACAGTATATTGTTTTTTAAACAATCTTTCACTGAAACAATATTTACTCGTAAAAAAATATTTAATGTGCTACAGTAGCAGAAATAAAATCATGCATTTTCCAACACTGAGAGATTATACAATTGATAATATCTTGGAGCATGTCAAGTCTTTTGAAAATCCTCACTATATAGCCATCTATGAAGATTATACTGGATATTTGATTTGTATCCCATTTTGTTTATAAAGCATGGCCTCATGACTGAGTTCCTGTATCTTTAAAATTAGTTTAAAACCAAATTTGTATTGATGCCCTTTAATGGATGTGGAAGCCTTCTGCTTTTGGAAGAGTATATTGTTTCTAATTCTTCTCTATTACAAATAATTATTTGTGCAA
Source organism: Taxidea taxus jeffersonii (assembly GCA_003697995.1). Taxonomy (NCBI): domain Eukaryota; kingdom Metazoa; phylum Chordata; class Mammalia; order Carnivora; family Mustelidae; genus Taxidea; species Taxidea taxus. Next base: position 72,958 of record ML110202.1, on the reverse strand, counting down.
TAAATTGTTCTAGAATGCAATTCCAATTTATTTATCAAGTAATAGTACACAGGAAAGTCCATTTTTCTGCACCCTTGCTAACACTGAGTATAGAATTTTTTTTAAGTTTGTAATTTAGCTAGTTGAATAAAAAGACTCCTCATTACTGTTTTGTTCTGAATCCATTGTTTACTAGAGAGAAGTAAACTGAGTTTTAACCAATTGAGGATGTAGAATTTGGAAATGAAAATTGGATGCCAACTTTTATGATCTGCCTTGGATTCTTGACTTCTATCCCTGCTGGTTGGGATTAAAAATGAGCCTGTCACCATCTGTCTGTGTCTGCCCCATTTCTGTTTCTCAGAGTCATGCATGGGCGCAATCACACAGACACCCCTTGATTCCACACATAATCAAGAGGAAAATTTAAAACCCCAGGAAAAAGGCTTTTCACAGAACAGGAATTGCGTCCTCGATCTTTACATGCTAGAAACAGTCTTCAATTTTCTCCATGGAGATCTGTTTTATGTGTTATTTTGGTTTGCTTCTAACCCTGTTTTCTACTGCAAAAAGGCAATTTCTATTACTGGACTCTTGATTCGATGTGCAGTTAAATGCTACATCACAGCTGAGTTTCTATATTTCACAGTGGATGGGAAAAGTATTAACAAAGTTTGTGTTTTCCTCCGCATGTAATAACCACTAATTCATGGGAGTTAGGGGTTTCAGTGGGCTGACTCTGTACTACCATAACAGCAGATTTTCTACCTTTTTCATCAGAATTTCACCCAAATATAGTGTTTGTCAGAAAACCCTCTGGTTTGACTATGTGGCTTTAGAATGTCAGTCTCTTAGTCATTTAACTCAAGTGCTTCAAACTTCTGACCCACTTGGCCAGCGGAAGACCAACAAAATGCCTCAAGGACAAGAGTTAATTCCTGGTTCTGTCTGGTTTCAACAAATCTTCGCATTTCATTGTGTAGCTGTGCTATCATTGACTGCTCTCTGTATTAGATAATTCTCACACCACCAAACAGACATCATTTAGAGGAGGCAGTAAAATCCAACTGATACCTGTAAATTTGTCTCAAAGATGTCACTGGAAGAATTCAGTTTCTGAAAGCTTCATTTTATATGTTCAAATTTAGGACTACTAAGTGACCTTAAATAGGAATAGATATTCTGAGTGATACAAATCAGTAAAAGATGTAGACTCTTAGTGGAAGTCCAGGGGCAGAGAATGAACCCAAAAATGAGAAATCAGAACCTCAGATGAAATGGAAATATAGAGGAGAAAACATCACTCTTAAGGGAAATGTTTTTATTTTGTTGTTTTGTGTGATTTTTAGTATTTATCACTGACTTCTCTCTCTTTAGGTTTCTCTGTTCTCCAAAACTACACTAAATTCCTCAAGGGCAGTTTAGATCCTGAGAGATTTCAATTATAAATCAAGGTTCATCAATTAATATCTGTGTGACATCAGCAAATATATTTAACCTTTTTCTCTTAATCTCAGTTTTCCCATGAGTTAAAAAATATATATAATAACATTGCTATGAGGATTAAATATAATATATACAAATGCCTATCATGTAGCTTGGAACTTAATAAGCATTAGTATATGGTTGCTGTTTTTAAATATTGTTCTTTCAAATCTATACAATCTCAAAATTAGATTGGTTATAGGATCAGCATTTAATTTTTTTGAAGGGGAGAGGGGTCTGAAATGAGCTGGAGTATTTTAATATATCTTATTAATTTATTTATCCTTTGAAATACCCAAGCCTTCATATTTGAAAAAGTTGTTTGAAATATGTCATGAAAGCAGAAATGATAGGAGGGAGAAAAATAAGTCATATCACTTTGAACACAGTGGTTGACACACAATAGGCACTAAATAAATATTTGCTGAGCGAATAAACGTATGTGCGTATTCCAAGCTGCTCAGCTCAGTAGAGGAAATAATGTGTTTTAGTCCTGAGTCTCAGGTATGTTATAGAGGTGAGGAATGCAAGGGATTTCAAGTTACCAGGTCTATATGTACTAGAAGTCTGAGTCAGCAAAATGCAAAGAATCTAACAAAGTGTAAGTTTGTTTTATTGGAAAATTAGTCTTCTTAAGAGGAAACCTTAAACAAAGTTCTTTCTCTGCCTAACAAGGAAGATTTATGTATTAAAAGCCAAAGTACCTTGGAAGAAAGAGAGCATAATATCCAAAATTTATGATAGCTGGGAAAAGAGTACTGGCTTTTGGGCATCTAAGATGTTGAAAACCAAGAGAAAAATATTCATAATGCAAGTTTTTAAATGGAGAGGTGATTCAGTCTTGCATAGGATATGTCAAAAATGAGTTCTAAGTCTATAGTGGTAAATACTTTAGGTGAGCAACTCAGTGACAATTCCTCAGAATCCCTATAATGATGCCAAGGAGCTCAGAAACTGAGTCAGATTTTGAAAAGTGCATGAGAAATGGAGTGAGAAAAGCACACATCAAAGATAATTCGGAGTGATATGCAGATTCTTTTTCCTCCTTAATAATAAGTAAACTTTTAAGGGTTGGCTGGATTTCCAACATTTGACTTACCTTCTTGCTTCATTCTGATCCTGCTACCGCTCCCACCCCTCCATCGGCACTGTCTCATTTACAACATTAATCAAAAAGAAAAAAAAGTCAGTCCTCAACTTACTTCTCCTTGCATTTTCATTTTTTAATTTATTTTTTAAAAGACTTTATTTATTTATTTGACACACACAGAGAGATCATAAGTAGGCAGAGAGGCAGGCAGAGAGAGAGAGAAGCAGGCTCCCTGCTGAGCAGAGAGCCTGATGGGGGAGTCTATCCCAGGACCTTGAGATCATGACCTGAGCCAAAGGCAGAAGGTTAACCCACTGAGCCACCCAGGCAGCCCCCTCCTTGCATTTTTAACTGTCTTATGGTTTCTCCTCTGTCTTCTGTGCTAATTTTTGAAATGAATTTCTTTAGCAAGACTCGAAATGTTGGCATTTCTCAATGCTCTGTCCTAGGCCCTCTATTTTCCCATTCTATGTTTTCTCTTGCAACAAACTTCTCACAAGCCCATTTATTTCAATTTTTTGATATGCTAATTGCAGTATAGATGTGCTTCTTAAATTCAGGTTTACAATCAGTTTTCTCCTCTGGGCTGCTTACTTGGCAGCTCCATCCAAATTCAACAAATTCTCCAGGTCCAAAATTGGACTCACAACCTTCCCATGGTCTTTTAAAAAAATTGCTTTTAAGATTTTATTAATTTGTTAGAAAGAGAGAGAGAGCATGCAAGCAGGCAGAGGTGGAGAGAGAAACAGGCTCCCTGCCGAGCAAGGAGCCTGATGCAGGACTCTATCCCAGGACCTTGGGATCATGACCTGAGCCAAAGGCAGCAGCTTAACCGACTGAGCCACCCAGGTGTCCCCGTCGCCCATGATCTTTTTAAAGGCTGAAGCTCATTCCGTTTTCTGTGTTCACAACCATGTATTCAGTCAGTCATGCAAACTAGAAATATCTGAGCTCTTCTTGATCAGTCCCAGCAGTTATCACCAGATACTTCCCTTCTGAATGTGTCTTAACTAAGGCTAAGTTTCCTCAGGTTACTGATCACTCTATTCCCAAGCTATCAGCTCTCACTTGAACTAGATGAAGAGCCTAAAAAAATCTACATTCTGTCTTTATAGTTGAATAATTTGAAGGCATTGCTTCCACGGTTGTTATTGAACAACTGATGTCATTCTGTCTCTTGATTCTTTGTGCAACCTATTCTTTCCCTGCTCTGGAAGCTTTGAAGGTCTTCTATTCATTACTGATGTTTTGAAGTTTCATAATGAAATGTCTCTGGGTCAGGTTTCTGTTTATTTTGCAGGGAATTCAATGGTTCCTTTAAATTCAAAGATAACTTTCAAATATAGGACTATTTCTTCAATTATTTCATGCATAATGTCCTTTGGTCAATATCCTCTAACCCAAGACAATCAGCAACATCTGTAATTGAAAAAGTTGGTTTTATTGTCCTTTGTCAGTGTTAGAGCATGTACACCATGATGAACCATGGGCATCTCAGGAATAGGGTATAATAAAGGACAAATTATAGAGTTTTGCCTTGTGATGAGAGAGTCTGTGGAAGGTAAAATGAGGTGGGCTGTGCTCTAGAGTGTGTGCTGTCAGGAAGAAGGGATGATTTTTTGGGTTATCCAAGTCATCCTCATCTCAGAGGAAGCCTTGGTCAAATGCAATTGATGAAGAAGCAGCAATTACTCATAGGAGTTAGGAAAGGAAGCTGTTTGAGTATTTTTGTGGTTTAGACAGTGTTCTCATTTCTGTCAGCCCACCAGGCTTATGGAGTAGTCTTATCTTTGTCTTGCTCCATCATGGTCAGAAAGTAGTTTTGTCTGATGTTAATTTTATTGTGTGAAATTATTTATGTTCAGCAGAAGAGCAACAAAGCCTAACCTACCCTGAGCTCTTTGTCACCTCCTCTCAGTACCATGGTCCAGCTCTCAGCCGCTTTTCTCTTTCTCTCTTCTATTTTTTTTCTTCATTGTGGAATTTATATTGTTTGGTCATTGAACAAGGTGGGCTAGCCCTTTAATTATTTTTCACTTTTGTTTTGTCTTTGCTGCTTTCCATCTTTGTCTATTTTTGTTTTCTTTCTGGAAGATTTCCTAAATTTAACTTGCATCTTTTCCAGTGAATTTAATCTTTAAGAGTTCTTTGTGGCTCTCCGGACATTTCTTTTCATGGCATTCTGTTCTTGTTCATGCATGGAATACCTTATTTTATTGCTGTAAGGAAAGGGGAATTTAAAGAAGGCTGTGCCTTTGTCTTGCTTTATTTTGTTTATGTTTTAAGTTTTTATTTCTCTGCATTTTTTGTCTTTATTCACACATCCTTTTCTCTAGTTCATTCTTCCCTCTTCTATTGATTCTTATTTCTCCTTTATTATTTAGCTGTGAAACACTAGAAATCTCTATGCACAGAAGTGGGTTTTGTTTTTTGTTTTTTTTTTTTCACAATGGTAGACTTCACTGTAGGGTAACATAGTTGGTTTGTTTTATTGGAGCACCTACACCTGTTGCTATCTAACTCTATTTAGTTAATCAGTTAAGTTAGTTATTTAATTTTGTCTGAATCTAGACATGATATCTGTCTGGGAGTCCAATCTGGTTGGTAGGGATTAAGGGGAAGCGAGTCAGGTAAGGAAGCTTCAGGTTTTAAACTCCTTATGTACATTTTTTCATTATTTTCCCTTTTGAGTACAACACTCCTGCCTTGTGCCTGTCCACGTATCCCAAATCCAGAATCACATAATAGAAAAGGTAGGAGGAGCTGCCCGTTTTTACACCATCAGTGAAGTGGGAGAGTGTCTTAGAGAATCTAACTTCTTCTCATAGACTTTCAGCCATTTCTCCTGAGCTTCTCTTGGACCTTTTAGAAATTACTGAACCTCTAATGTGTGTGTGTGTGTGTGTGTGTGTGTGCGTTTCCGGCATATATTCACATTCACTTGGTTCTTGTTATTCTCATTGATAGCTTTTATGTTTATTCTCTCAGTACATTAATGAGCTACTACCTGTTCATCTATTTTCCACCTTCTATTTTTTTTTTAATTATTCCTTAATTTTCCTTTTGCTTTGTCACTGAGGATTTGGGGGTTACCAAAAGGAATTAAAGGAACTCGAGCCTCCATGTTTAACTAGATGTTAGAAAAAATTAGATTCAGAAATTTAAAAGGTTATGGCATAGACACTGAGCTAAAATCTAAAATGGGATATTAAAAAGAAAATCTATGCAATTATTGTGTATTGCATAATTATATATTAATTTTACACAATTATGTAAAATATGTTAATATTACATAATTATATTATTATATATACATAATGGGTAGTGGGTAGTAATGTAGGAAGCAAAATTGACCATGAGTTGATAATCCCATAATCAGATGACTTAATGCTATATATTAGACACATTACCTCAAAACGTATATTCTAAAGTAATAGGACAAATGAAAGTATTACGTTTATTGGGATGTAGATAAAACACAGAACTTGGGCCAGAAAGGAAGGTAATGGAATCCGTAGATTGTAATTATTCTGTCTTGTCTCAATCAAAGGAAGTTTTAATAAAGATTTTTAAAGTTTGTTAGTATTCTAATGAACCTGTCATCTTTCTTTGTGTTTGCCCTGGATCTGTGTCGTATTTGAGCAAGTGACCTTGTAATATGGAGCTCCACATTTCCCACAGCACTTAGCACAGAGCCAACCATGTAAAATATCCTCACAAAGACTTATTAAATTAATTTTCTTAAATTCCTTCTGGACTGCCCATTTGCCTTCACTAATTATGTTATACCGAGAGGAGATGACCTCTACTTGCTGTCATGATTGAATTACATCTTAGACTTGTGGATTCTTTGAACAATAAGAATTTTGAGGGGAAGAGATAAACTACAAGCATTAGAGCATATATATTTTATAGATGAGGGTACAGATGTTCTTTACTGAGCATGGGTTTTTCTACCTCCCTCCCTAAACACATACATGCATTCATGTCCTCCTTATTTTCTCTCATAATCATTTCTAGCTGCAAAAGAATGGATTTGGAATGAGAATGGAGATATGCCTTCTCTTTTGTCTTTTCAGCTGCTAAACTACAAATAAATATCAGTCTTAACTATTGTAATGCAAAATATAAATATGTTATGTCAAACTACTTTTTAAATGATAGATTTTCATTTTTTAATTACACCAAGTATTTCTTTTGAGATTTAAGAGATTTTAAGCTTTATGAGCATTAATACCTTTGTGATTGTGATTTGTTTGCCCCTAATTAAAAAGAATCAGGAGCATAGTTGGGAGAGAATATTGATGTACCAGGAAAACTTATGAAGACTGCAGCTACTTATTTTTTTTCCTTTTGTTTCAAAGATAAAAAATCCAGCATGTGGCAGAAATGAGGCAAATCTGTTATGATGGGATAATTGTGACTGTAGCCTCTGTTCCATCATTCATTAACAACAGGATAAATACGAATCCTGGATTTTGCTAATCTGATGGTCTTGGCTCTGTTTTTGGTAAACAGTATAAATTATTTCCAGAAGAGCTGTGGAGAAAAGTATGAGATAGTATTTCAGAATCCAACATACCCATAAAACTTAACAAAATTTCTGTCTGGCCCAGGAGACACTAACTACCTATGTGTCTTCAGGAGCCTAGGGGAAGACATCAGACAGGCTCTCTCACACTCAGTACCCTCATCCCTAGTTCTGGTTGCACCTGGATGAAAGAGAGTCTGCCAGCTTTTCTTTAGCAGGCTTCTGGCTGTCAAAACAAACTAAAGCCTCATGGGGATGCTCACACTTGCCTGCTGAGGAGAAAACACTGTGTTAAGTGTTTTACACACATTATCCTATTATATCCTTACAAAGCCTTTTGAGTAGAGTCTCCATTAGACAAATGAGATTGTTAATACCATATGTCTTTTAAATGGAAAGGCTGGTCTGTGAGCCTGTGAGCCTCTGTTGCTGAAGAAGGCAGTGTAATATATCAGTTCTCAGAACTGCTCTGTTGTTAACATTAGTCCTAGGACCCTCTTCATTCCATTCCATTCCTTTCATGTTTGAGATTGGTGAATGAATTAAGGTATTCCAAGTGATCTAAAGAAAGTCTTTCTAGCCCATTGTGTCCTAAGGATGTGGTTGTTACAGGACAATAGTGGTGGTTAATTAAAATATTATTAGTGCTGGAATGCAGGCTCCATGAGGGTAGGATACCTGTCTGTTTAGGTCAATATTGTATCTCAAGTTCCTAGAAGAGTGTTTGACAAAAAGAAGAAACCCAAGAAATAACGGTGGGATGCATGAATTTTCCAGGTTGAGATGACTTTCGATGCCAACTTCAGACTGCTCACCATTATTTTTATTTTGTTGCAGAAAAGAAAGGTTGCACTTTGGAGAAATAAATGAACCTTTTAGAATTCACTGAGAAAAAAAAAAAAAATAGAAGTTCCTACAAGCCACAACTAAATAGATATAAAGTCTCCAGCTGCTCCTTCAGAGTGGTTCACCACTGGTTATAAACTATAGGCATTTCTGCTTCCAATCCACTAAAAGCATTCATTTTTCTTCAGAATAAATTTTAGTCCATTAATCACACCCCTACCAGCAATGGTTGGTGCACACAGGGTAGGAAGAAAAGGTTGCCTTGGTCTAAAGAACCAGAATGCTAACTCTGCCCCAAGAAACAACTTTCTTTTCAGAGAAATTGTTTGCTTATTTGATTATTCCTAATTAATTTGTCTCTAGTAAGGATGGAATTCAAAGAGATATCTGACTTGTGCAGGGTTCCAGTAGCTGGTTTCCTTGTGTATGTGCATTTAAGACCAAGAGAGGGGAGAACACATTTTTAAAAAATGATAAGAAAGGCATAAAAGGGGAGAAAAGTGATGTATGCCAGAAAAAGACAGAGCAAGATACAGAAGATAGGAAGCATGAGGGTTGACAAGAAAGAGAATTCCATTATACTTCAAAGGAAATGAGTCTGAAAGTTGACCATTAGGATGTGATGAAAAATATTATGTCCATTGAGAAATACGATGTTGTGAGCTAATGAGTTCTGCCATATTTTCGATTATCCACATCTGAATTGCACAGCCATCTGCCATCATCTGGTCACAGCTGACCCCCTGAAGGCATGATATCTAGGAGGAAATAAGCAAAAGCAAATATAAGCATTTTAAATGTGTTAACTCCCTGATTTGTATTTTTCACAGTGATCCCATTTACTTGTATGAAAAAGAGACTGTTCACCACTGCATGGTGTTACTGTAGCAAAGGAAAGATTGCAGACTTTTCTTCTAACTATAGCATCCAGGCTTGGCAATAAAATAGGTAGTTTGATCATTTATATAATCATTATTTTTAAGGGAGCAGTTCAATCCCCAAATTAAAGAGCTGATGTATGTAAACAGATATGATGCTCCCTTAACACTCTCATTGAGAAGTTACTTTTTAATTGCTTTGCTTATCCTTTCAACTTCAAGGCCAGTAATAGCTTTCGAATTAATAGCTCATAGCCCATTTCATACACTGATATTTAATTAATGAGTTCATAACTCAACCAGTGCATTCATTGCCTTTCTGACAGTTTCTCCAGGTTGTTAGATTCCATACTGCTGAGTGTGGTCTGCTATCCATTCTTAGAGAGGTCGTTTTGCCTGGGACCCTTTCTACTGAATGGTGAACAAGAATGGGCTCAGTCAGAGGGAAAGGTGCCCCTTTCCTGCTCAGTGGGGTAGTGAAGCTTCCTTTGGCCTCTAGGGGTAGCTGCAATTTTGTATTGGTTTGTCTTTCAAATTTAGGATTATTGCACGGATGTTTTCCGCAATACCACTAACTAAATAATTGTACCTCTCTAGGGCACCTCCTCTAATGGGGAGGTGGATGAATGAGCCCACATCTCTGCTGTCTTCTTTCAAAAAACCTTCCCAAACCCTCCGGTAGCCTGTCATGTTCTTCCCCTCCCAGGTCTCTCCTGGTCACTCTGGAGTTGACAAACAGTGGCATTGGAGTTAAAAATGTGTTTTAAATTTTTAAAGGATTGTAACCAGACACAAAAGAGAGAGAAAGAAAGAAAATACTGAAAATTAAGCAAGACTTTTACAGAAAAAGTTTGCTGACCCCTGAAGGATAATTTACACTTGCCATCAGCTTCTATAATTGGAATCCTTTTTCACTGGGCATGGCTTGGCCAATTTTCCTCTACAATTCACAAAACACATTTACTTTGGGTGTTGATGACAATAAGGAGGCCCCTCCACAAAGGCCACCCCTACTAACAGGTTCTTCCTGCTGAGGAGGCAGACAGCCACTCACAGGTCTACCTGGCATTTATCATCCCTCCTGTTAGGTGAATTAGCACCCCTAGTATTGTGGCCTCTCACAGGGTTTCCAAGTAACATAAAAGTCTCTATTATTGGATCTCCCTCTACAAAATTCCCCACAGATGTCTCCAGTTATGACACCAGCAATGGGACGACCATCTGAAAACAGCTTTGTTAACTTTTGAATTTTGACCTTTCAGAGGTCTCTGCTAATGAGCAGTGGCTCCTGGAACAGTCACATCTATACTTGTAAATGGCCCATGTCACCTGCCAGGGTCTGGTTGGTTGTCAGCTGAAAGCCAGGGCCAGAGATGGCATGGCACAGGACAAGTGCTGAGAGAGGGACAAAGGACCACACCTTGGTGATGATCAGCCAATTCCTCTTGCTGAGAATTAATTTATCCCAAATCTTTCCAGGAGCAAGTTTTCACAGATGAAAGGAAAGAATAATGCCAAAAGAGTAGAGGAGAAGAAGCAAATGCAGGTACGTCTACTTGAAGTTTAACTGAGGGCTGGCCAGCCCGAACATTATAGATTGCCATGAAGTTAGAAGTAATTAATGATAATTGAAATAGCTGTGAGTTATTAGTAGTATTTGGATTATTAAGATAAAGATAATTATAATAAAATTAGGTACTACAAATAGTGATTGCATTAGTGATTTTAACTTTAATGATTTCTTTAAAAGAGTGCTAGAAATAGATTTTCTATAAATGGACTAATAATAATGATGATAATAATAATACCTACCATTTATCGAGTGCTTACCATACGTCAGGAACTATGCTGTATTCTGCATATACATTATCTCAACTGATTAAAAATGTGTTCATGATGTGAATTCATGAGAAGAGGGACCCTGTATGAGTTTTATGGGAGTATATACCTAGAAAGTTACCAGAGGAGAGAATTAGCTGAGAAAGGTTTCTTTAGGATCTGCATATGAGGACTTTCCATTATAATGATAGCACTTCTGAGGTGCATCTACCTAAGATCAGCAAGGGGAGAATATTTGAAATTGACTCGGAGCCTCTCCATGGACTGCTGTGCAGGAGGCTCATTTCCACATGCATGGATAGGAGGCTCCTGAAGCACAAGCAACCTTAGCTGGAGTCCTTACTCAGAATTACCCACCAAAGCTACAGCAAAAGGCATTTCTAACTTGTCCTGAGTCTGGAATATTTTGTCTGTTATCAGCTGCTGAAAATGTTGAGCATTTGTGCAAAGGGAATTCAGGTCTGTGCAATTATACATGAAAGTTTGTGATAAATCAACATGACATAAAACTGGAATATCCTTTAGTATTGATTATTTTTGAATTGATCTCTGAAGATGTTTCATCAGAAAAGAGATGAACAAACAATAATAAAAGGTGTTACTTTGTGAATGTTTAGAATGTGCAAAGTACCTGACAAAAACTTGGTGTGTGCTATAGCATTGGAGTGTATTGGTAAAATAATCTCCTCTTGTAAAGCACCGAAGCTTAAAGAGGTTTCGTAAGTCCCCCCATGCCATTCAAGTGATATGTAGTGCAGCCAAGATTTAGGTCCATATTTACAGGAACTTTTAACCAGTGAGCTATCAATTGTTCAGTTTGGTGGGTTGATGTAGAGAGAGAGAGAGAGTGTGTGTGTGTGTGTGTGTGTGTGTAAGTGGTTATGCCTTTGCATTATAAGCCCAGGAAAATAGGGGCAGCCTGGATCACAGCACCAAGCAGTGTTATGCATTTAATTAGCACGTGCTTAGATGATGTTGATAACAGGCAGTGTTTTCTGCTTTCCTGCTCTGAGATATCTACCACCATGGATCAGCCTCCTTCCTCTTTGTACTGCTGGGAAACTAGCCTTAAGGTATATCGGGAAAGGGAAACCATTCATCTAATTTCCGTTTCTCGCTCTGCTTTTGTTTTCTTTTTCTGTATGTGAACACAGCTAGCTGCTCTAGAATTTTGAAGATTCCAAAGCCCTCCTGTCTATTGAGTTAAAATCCTTCCCCTCCATTTAGTCTGTGAACTAGCATCTTTTTCTAATCGAAAGCCTTACAAAAAGCTAATGGATAAAGAAGTGTTTATGTAACTGTAGAACCACTACTTATTTTTTATGCCACTCAGATTTTGTTCAACACACCAGGGTTGGGAAATGGGTAAAAACTCTTAATGTCATTATGTACATTAATACAAAACCTAAGCATTAAAACAAAGGGGGGTTATTTCTTGAGCCCGCTGGAGGTAATTTTCAAAATGCTTTTGTTCTTCCACAGCGATACATTTTGCAAGCATTAAGCTCCTTCCTTGGCACAAAATCAGGTCAAGATGGCCCATTGTGTGGGCATGTTAATTTGAACACAGTCATGCTGAAGCCAAAATAAGGTCCAAGTGAAGATCACTGGAAACTTCCATTACTCTTAATGATCTTTTGGAATGTATAGTACCTTTCTTTTTTTCTTTCTTCCTTTTTTTTTTTTTTTTTTTTTGGTTTATGGGATGGTAGCTTGCAGTTGGCAAAGCAAATCAGAGGAACACCCAAAGTTAAATGTGTGAATAAAATACAAGAAAAACATAGTAATGACTAATAAGATGTAAATGCCAAGAAATTTTCTTGTCTTTTAAATTAGACATCTGTGCCCTATTTTTACATGCTCATCACCATAAGCGCTTTAGCATGTTTTCCCCAATCTGTCAGCACAGACATATTCAGAAGGCCTTGGAGCTTTAACACCTTCACTGCTACAGAAATGCCCTGGCAGCTACTCTCATGGAACATCTGCTGAAAGCAAGAGATGTGTGATGCAGACCCCGCCCTTGAGCGCTTTGTTAGAGGGGTTGGCACAGTGCCTCTTGTCTAATGAAAGAAAAAAACTGTGTTTCTGGGTTGCATCTGTAGGAAGATCAGCTTGGGGGACACCCCATCTCCCTGACAGGCCTCCTTGTCATATGGATTCACCAGTTCAGAACTTGGCCTTGTGTCTGCACAGGAGGAGATGAGCAGATGAAGGGCTGTCTCAAAACTGAGCTGCCTCAAGCCCACACATGTTCACACAGCTTGCAGGAGTGTGGGTTGGTCCTTCTGCAGAGAAACAGTTGCTCTGGAGTGCTCACATCTGACCAGAGGAGATGCCTGCACTTGGCTTGGTGAGAGCCCGGGACTGAGGGGCCTGCTTGGGCCATGAGGAAGAGAGCCTTATCTGAAGGCAGAGTGTCTTTTGAGAACCTCCAGATATGTGACACTTCCAAAGCTACTCTAAGTTCACCTCCCAGAGGTGAGAGATGAACCTCCTCAGAATATACCTCTCCCTACTAGACCCTGGAAAAATTTGTCTTTTAGCAGTGTGAGATGGGCTTAGAAGTCAAACTTCTTGGTATGGGAAAAGAGACAGTACACATATAATGTGTAGAAATGTCCAGTAAATTGTTCTGGAGAGAAAGATAAGGACATGGACTGGGTGAAAGGGTGTATGAAGAATGAGGAGAACAGAGGCATAAACTGCACAAAAGACAAAGTCAGGGACACCAAAACCTATTTGTGGCTACATTATTAAAGCTCAAGGCCAGACGCATATTCTAATTTCAAATGTACCTGTTCCTTTGTTGAGCATCTTGCATTCTATTCACCATCTTGTTAATTTAACCAACAATGCTGTGAGGTCCTTTCCATTTTATAGATAAAGAAATTCAGGCTCAGGGAAGATCAGTGATTGGCACAAAGTTAGCTAAGAGAGATGGATGGATTATAGTGGAAAGAAAACGGAACTTGGAATCAGACAGGCCTGAGATGTGAATCCTAGTTTCAGAAATGATGAGTATTTGACCTTGAGCAAGGTGCTTCATCTCTCTGTGCATCTGTACTATAGGGATGAGGATATCCTTTCACTACACTAAAAGGTTAAATGACTTGCCCAAGTTTATACAACTGGTAAGGAGTCAGCACATAAAGCACAAACTATAATTCCCAACACATGGCAAGTGGTGAATAAATGTTTGCTGGTATTAGAAGAGGCAGAGCCCGGATTTAAATCTCTCAGGTTTATGTGTTTTATGTCCTGTCACCTGTTATACTATCATATTCACAAAGGATGATTGCACTGGAATAAGGAACATTTTGCCATTTATGCTTTTTTGGGGGCACAATTGTAGCCAATGACAATGTCAAGATACATCCAGGGAAAATTATTCATATTGATCATCACCCTCTGTTTAGGAGATAAAAGCAATTTCTGGAAATGAATCTCAGCATAACTTAGGAGAATAAAGAAGCATTTCCATACACACAAGGTTTAGTCTCATGATCTGTGCTTCCTGGAGCACTTCATTCACTCACCGTCTCCTGCAGCTTTCCCTCAGCCCAGCCCACTGATTTCAGCTTCTTCTGAGTTCTGACAGCACTTAACGTCTTTGATACAAATGTTCATTCATTTATTCTTTCAAAAATATTTACCAGGCTTCTGTTTTGTGTCAGGTACCATTTGGAGTGCTGAGGATAGAGCGGTGAACAAAATAGACCAGGCCTCTGCTCTCGCGGACCATGCATTCTGCAGTATGGAAAGGGGCCGACAAACACGTAAGTAGTATGTAGGTAGTGTATTAGTCTCCAGTGGCTTCTGTCACAAATTACCACACACTAGATGGCTTGAAGCAACAGAAATGTATTCTCTCACAGTTCTAGAGGCCAAAAATCTGGAATCAGTACTGCTAGGATGAAATCAAGGTACTAGTAGGCCACATTCCCTACAGATTCTCCAAGGGAGATTATGGTCTTTGTGTCTTCCAGCTGCTGGTAACTGCTGTGTGTGTGTGTGTATGTGTGTGTGTGTGTGTGTGTGTGTGTTTCTGCAGAGGGAGAGGAGGGCCAAGAAAACCTCCTAAGAAGCTTAACAAAGAAACTCTTTTCTCACGACTCTTTGCCTGAAAACCTCTTGCTTCTTTTCTGAGAAAAACTCAAAATGCTTCACCTCTGATCTTCTGTTCTTTATTTCCACATTGACCATGAACAAATACCATTCTTTCCTTCTTTAGCTCAGTGTTTATTTCTCTGTCACTAGAAATCTATAGTCAATCCGCTCAGGATAAGGCTTTATATCTTATCCTTGCCTTCTTCTCTCTGGAATATTATAGAATATGCGTGTAAAACCTCTTCTTTGAAACATTTTATTTTTCATATTTTGGTAGTGCTGTATCCTCCTGGTTTACATCTTCCTACCACACTGCCAGCAACTTCTAATTTCATGTGCTTAAAGCTCTGCCATGCTAGGCGTCTAAATGTTGTGCTAGTTCTGCTAGCTTTCTCAAAGTCTCTTTTCTTGTCAAACTATCCTGACTCTTAATCATATCTCAACCCACAAGTATAACTGTCACCCACAAGCTGAAACAACTGTGGAAGGCCACTAGCTGACCTTCCACAAATCTGTTGGCTCCAGCCTCCCCAGTGATAGGATTTCAGCTGGGCTATGTTTCCCAGGCTCCCCTACAGTTGTTAGGTGGGGGAAAATAAGTAAGTTTTCATCAATGAAATGTGAAAGGGGAAATCAGTGCAACATTCACGACATTTTTTTCAAACTTCTTTTACATTTCCTCTGTTCTTTCCTTTCTACTGGCTTGGGAATAGCTCCAACTAGAGCAGTCAGCATAGACCCAGAAAGGGGAACCACATGTCAAAGAGAATAGTCTATGGAAAATAGTCTCTGCAGATCCTTTCTAAGATGTCTTTAAAATTTTTGGAGTCTTCCTTCCAGTACTTTTACTTTCAGCTCTGCATCTGGAAATCTTCTTCAGAGAACTGACTTTGTTCACTGGAGTTGTTTTGACTGCAAACACTTGTAGAAAGAAAAATGTGTCTGAGAATTCAGGTATAACCTATCCCCAAGATGTTAGGAGCCAGTGGTGACATCTAAGTCTCAGGTTGAAATAAATATTGAAGCAAAATTTCTACTAGATAATGTTCTCCTACAGGATAATGCTGGTGGTGTAATCCAGATAGACTTTGCCTAAAATTGTACCTATTTTTGTCATTCCCCTTTCCTGTCCTGCCTCACCTGTTCACTTACAGATTTCTCTTGGAAGTATATCCTTAACAAAGCACTTGCATACACATCCAATCTGAGGTTATGGTTCTAGGCAACCTGATTTAAACCACTACTCATATCTTAACTCCATGTCTTAGGCTATGTCCTACTCAATCATACAACAAATAACAGGTCAAAAAAGAATTCCTCTATATAAAAATGAACACACACACACACCATCATCATAGAAAAAGTAAGAACTACAAAGAACTTAAGATAGCCAAACTTTAAGACACCCAAGGTATATAATCTCATTGTAAAATGCAATAAAAATAAACTTGAGGAGATGCATGCATGGCTCAATTAGTTAAGCATTTGCCTTCAGCTCAGGTCATGATCCAAGAGTTCTGGGT
Source organism: Taxidea taxus jeffersonii (assembly GCA_003697995.1). Lineage (NCBI taxonomy): Eukaryota > Metazoa > Chordata > Mammalia > Carnivora > Mustelidae > Taxidea > Taxidea taxus. Next base: position 56,677 of record ML110202.1, on the reverse strand, counting down.
TCAAGCCTCTTATTGGGCTCCCTGCTCAGCAGGGTACTCTACTTCTCCCTCTCCCTCTACCCCTGCTCCTGTGCTCTCTCACTTACTCTGTCTTTCAAATAAATAAATAATTTTTTTCAAAAAAATATAAAATATTTTTCATCTTCAAATATTCTAATATTCAAATATTCTAATATCCAAAAAGAATAATAGGCTAACACCAGTCATGGTATGAATAGAGGTTTAAAAAAAATCAGGAGACAATAACAAAATCCCATGCACATATGGGTTTGCAGTCAGAATTTGACCTAAAGCTTAAGAAAGAGAAATTGGTTTAAAGAAATCCTGAGTTAGTAGTGTTCTTAGCTGCCAGAAAGAAGAAAACACAAATACCTTCTGGAGAAAAACACCATCAAGCTAGGCCTCAAATAATTCCCACAGAAAAACTACTAAGGAATATGAATTGACTGTCAAAATTAACATAATGAGCAAAGAAAACAAAGATATCATGAGGGACAGCCAGCAGAAATACAGATAACAAAGAAACTCACTTTTTATATATATATATTTTTCAAAGCCAGTTACTGAGTATAAAACAAATGTTATATGTATTTCAAGAAGTTAAAAAAAATGTGAAAGATATTATTGAGAAGGGAGATATGAGAACAACTCCTATGGTCTGATTGCGTCTCCCAGATCACAAGTTAGAACCTTAACATCCAACAGGACTGTGTTCAAATGTGGGACCTCTTGGGGATGACTAGGTTATGAGGTTGGGTGGTGTACTTAGAAAAGAGCCTCCACAATTTCCCTACTCCTTCTGCCATGTGAAGATACACCAAGAAGTCTGCACCTGGAAGTGTGCCACTGCATGGCTATACTGGCACTGTGATCGTGGACTTCCAGTGTCTAGACTGTAAAAAATGAGTTACCAAGTCTGTGGTATTTTGTCATAGCAGCCTGAATGGACTAAGGCAGAAGCTAACTTAAAAGTTATCAAGCAGAACTTCTAGAAATAAAATATGAAATATTCAGAAAGAACAGAAGAAACAAATATAGCCTGAAAGTTAGAGCTATATAAATTATCCAGAATACAGCACACAGAAACAAAGATGAGGAATGTGAGAGAATAAGAGAAATCGAAGCTAGTATGCAGAAATCTAATATTTATCTAGCTAGAGTTCTGGAAGAGAGGATAAATAATGGCTGCTCAGGTTCAGTAAACCCTATGAAACTTAGGTAGGTTAAGGAAAAAAAAAAAAGTGTCCACATCTGGACTGAAAAATAATAAGACTGAAGAACACTAAAGAAAAAAAAAAAAGAGTACCTGTATACAGTGGAATATCATCAGTGAATTGAGAGAAAATAACTATTAATCTTGAATTTTATACCCAGCAAAACTATTTTTTTAAGTAACTATTAAGACTAACTTCCGTACCTGGGAAATTTATTTTTTCAAAAATAAGGGAAATTTAAAAACTTTTTTTCCCATCAAGAACAGAGGTATTTTCCCCTACACACACACACACACACACACACACACACACACACACACACTCTCAGCACATTCACTAAAGGAAATTTTCATGAAGGTAAGATGAAAGAACTAAGGTACAGGAGAAATAATAAGCAAAGAAAATGGTGAATGTAAATAAATGTAAAACAATGATTTCCTAAAAAAAAGGAATTCTGTTTTATGGGGTTAAAATAAGATAAAAATAGGGGTGTCTGGGTGGTTCAGTAGGTTAAGTGTCTGCCTTAGGCTCTGGTATGATCCCAGGGTCTTAGGATCAAGCCCCACATCAGGCTCTCTGCTCAGTGGGGAGCCTGCTTCTCCCTTACTCTGTGCCTACCCCTCCCCTTGCTTGTGTTCTCTCTCTCTCACTCTGTCAAATAAATAAATAAAATCTTTGTAAAAATAAGGTAAAATAAAAATAAACAAAAACAATGACATAGAAGCTGAGATGTGAGTGATTAGAAATATAAATATTTTTATATAAACAGCCTACACAACTCCAGGGTGGTGGGTTGGTTCAGTGCATACAGCATGTGACTCTTGACCATGGGATTAGGCATTCAAGCCCTATGTTGGGTGTAAAGATTACTTAAAAATAAAAGCTTAAAAAGGGGGGGGGCACCTGGGTGGCTCAGTGGGTTAAGCCTCTGCCCTCGGCCTAGGTCATGATCCCAAGGTCCTGGGATCAAGTCCCACATTGGGCTCTCTACTCAGCAGGGACCCTGCTTCCCCCTCTCTGTCTCTGCCTAGCTCTCTGCCTACTTGTGATATCTCTCTCTCTCTGTCAAATAAATAAATAAAATATTTTAAATAAATAAATAATAAATAAACAAATAAATATCTTTATATAGTTTGGGAGGAGAGTAAAAATAGATTTTTTTTTATTTTAATAAGAAAACATTGACATCTCCTGGGTACCAATCAAAGAAATTAGAGCATATAACTTCCAAATTCGTACAGACGAAAACAAAATGAGAAATACAATTAAAAAGCAGGCCCCCCCCAAAAAAAATAGAGAGTGAGAAAGGAATAAAAATTTGTGTAAATGAAACTATGAAACAGTTTTAAAATGAATACAAAGATATTAGAAATTACATAATGTAAACTGATTAAGTACTCCAGCTAAGAAATAAAGATTGTTAAGTTGTATATAAAAAAATCCTCAAATATAACTGTATGCCATTTACAAGAGATGCATCTAAAATATGCTAAGACAAAAAATCAACATATATAGAAGATTCACTACACACTAATAAAATATTTAATTCACCAGTAACACATAGTAATACTAAATTTATGTGATGTAATAACTGACTAAACTTATATAAGCCATCATACTGTGAGAGTTAGATATACTTCTTTCAGTAATTCGTAAATTACATAGGCAAAGTAGGTGAATAATTTTATAGGAGAATTGAATTACAAAATTAGCTACATTGATCCAACTAATATTCATGGAATGTTGAACCCAAGAAATGATTGATACATATTATTATCAAGTCTCAGAGAACATTTATGAAAATTAATCACAAATTGGAACATGAAGTAAATTTAAAGACACATTTAAAAAATGGTTTACAGACCATATTCTGTCATCTTAATGAATGTAAGTTAGAACTCAGCAATAAAAGTGTTGCTAGGAACATTCTTACATTTTAGAAATTAAAAATCTGATTTCTTAACACACAGAAAAAAGAAATCATTATGGAATTTAGAATATGCTTAGAACTAAATGATGCATATGCCGCATATCAAAATTGTTGAAATAGTTACAGTGGAACTTGGATGGAAAATTGTAGCCTTAAATATTTTTTAAAAAGTCTGAAAATGAATGATCTAAGCATCCAAATTGAGATTTTGTTGTTGTTGTTGTCTTAAGAGTGGAAGGATGAAATTTGGAGGAAGAGTCCACAGCAAGATAAAATGAAAAGAAAAATGATAAAGACAAGGAAGAGAAGAAAAGTATGATAAAATTGTAGCAAGACTTATCAAGAATAAAAAAAATGCTCAAAAAATCAATATTGTGATAGTAAGGAGACATAACTACAGTTAGCTCAGAAATTAAAAAAAATAATGAATAGACATGATGAACAACTTTATACTAATAATTTGAGAACTTTGGTGAAATGGACAAATGTCTAAGAAAGCATAACTCATCAAATCTATTTCAATAAGAAATAGAAAATGGAAGAACAGTTCTACAACCATTAAAAAATGATCAGTGTTTTAATTCTTTTCCTAAAGAAAGCTTAAGACAGAATGCTTTATGGCATACTATATTAAACACTGAAAGAACGAGTAAATCAAATGTTACAAAATAAATACAGAAAGAGTGTTATGAACTCCACATAATCCAGATTCTAAAACCTAACAAGGATAGCTGGCCTAGAAATGTATTGGCCAAATTCACTTGTAAATATAAATGCAAACACTCTAATTAAAATAATCATAAACTATATGTAATGAATAAAAGAACATAATAGATCATGGCTGCATTGGATTTTTTCAGAAATTTAACTTTGGAATTTTAGATTGAAATTTGGTATCTAGATTTAATATTTAGATTGGTATTTGGATTAGAAAATCTATTGAAATTATTCACCCCACTAATTTGCAAAAGCCATACATTAAGTCAACAATTTCAGGAATAGCATTAGATGAAATTTAATATTTATTCATAAAGGGAAGAATATTAGCAAAATAAAAGTAAAAGGAATAAAATATTCTTCCTTAATATATTAAAGAATATATTTAAATCCTTAAAGAAATATCCTTAATGGAAAAATATTGAAAACAATTTGTTCAAGATCAGGGCAAAGTAAAGAGTGCATGTTATCCCCACTTTTAGTTTGCATTATATTGGTCAAAGTTCTAACCAGGCCTATAAAGCACAATAAAATATTTAATGAATAAGTTAATTAGCTGGTAAGGCTTAAAATGAAAGAATCGAGATTATCTGTATATTTGCAGATGATTTATCTATGAAAATCTGATAAAGATAGAGATACTTAATATAATTAGTAAAATTTTTACTATGGTTGCTATACAGAGTCAACATATATGTAAAAAATCAATTGGCATTTTATAGAACACAAAGAAATATATAAAGTGTTGCATTGTAATAAATGACTAAAAATAAAAATATTCTGAAACAAATGTAATCAAAGATTGTTAAGACATCTATGAAAAGTGTGACTATATCAGAATATGTTAAAAATATTAAATAGTGAGATATCTCATGTTTATGGATGAAATGACTCAATATCCAAAAGATGTCAATTCTTCACCTATAGATGATCTATAATCCAGTGCAATTACAATAAAAATTCCAAGCGACTTATTTTGTTGATTGTGATAAGATGAATCTTAAGTTTATGAAAGAATAAAGGGCCAAATTTAACAGGCCCTTCTAAATAAGAATGAGAGGGGGATAGCTTATATATTTTGAATTAATGGAAGCTGCTACTATTTCTAAGGGATGTGGCTCCTTTTTTGCTTAATCACAAAAAGTTATAAGAATATGGCTGTGGAAGGAGGACACCAAGTACAAGTCCTTTGACACTCAGCAGGTCTTCTGGGAACAAGGTTACCTTGCTATTATAGACTATTCTTTGTCCAACTCATCTAGTGAACACCAAATACTGCCATTATGTTGTCTACTTATGAGTTAATTGTGTGCTTGTTAGAAGACCATAGTCAGTAACAGGCCAGAAAACTGTGCTCTAGAAGAATAATACTGGAAAAAAGCTCTAGGAAAAAAAAAAAAGGTTCTTAGGCCTTTAGAGTCAGGATGAATTATACCACTGATGTTCTTGGTTCTCCAGGTTGCAAAGGAGATTGTGAGATTGTGAGATTTCTTGGTCTCCATAACCATGTGAGCCATTTCCTAGAATGCATTGTCTTTAATATATTTCTCTATATATCCCATTGGTTTTGTTTCTCTGGAGAAGTCTAACATATTCAAAGGATAGCATATATTGGTATATGTTCTGTGGGCACTTGAAAACAGTTTGAATTCTGCTATTGTCAGGTGGAGTATTGTGTAAATGATTAGATCTTGTTTGTTGATGGCATGTTTAGTTCTTCTATATCATTGCTGATTTTCTGTCTCATTGTTTTATTAATTGTTGGTAGAGGGGAGTTCAAGTCTCCAACTCTAATTGTAGATTTGTCTATTTCTCCTTTTTGTACTATCAGTTTTTATTTCACATATTTTGCAGCTTTTTTGTTTTGTGCATTCACATTTAGGATTGTTATATCGTTTGGGGGGATTAACACTTGTCATTATATAATTTCTCCCTCTGTCCTCTGAGTTCTACTTTATCTAATATTAATATAGCCACTCCTGCTTTCCTTTGATTAATGTTTGTGTGATATATCTTTTGTTGTCTTTTAACTTTCAACCTGCCAATGTGGTTACGTTTGAAGTAAGTTTCTTTGTGGATAATATATTGGGTTGGGTCATGTTTTTTATAATCTACTTTGCTATCCCTGTCTTTTAATTGGCATGTTTAGACCATTCATAGTTAATGTAATTATTAATCTGTAAGGACTTAAGCTTGTTGTTTTAATTTTTTTTCTGTTTTCTCTGTTTTTTTTGTTATTTTTTAATTTCTGTCTTCCTATGGGTTATTTGGTTATTTGAACTTTATAAAAATGTTTTTAAGAATTCCATTTTGAGGGCACCTGGGTGGCTCAGTTGGTTAAGCAACTGCCTTCAGCTCAGGTCATGATCCTAGAGCCCCAGGACTGAGTCCCATATCGGGCTCCCAGCTCTGCTGGGAGTCTGCTTCTCCCTCTGACCTTCTCCCCTCTCATGCTCTCACTCTCTCTCTCAAATAAATAAATAAAATCTTTAAAAAGAAGGGGAAAAAAAGAATCCCATTTTGATTTATCTACACTGTTTTTGGCTGTGTCTCTTTCTATAACCTTTTCAGTGTTGCTCTGGATATTGCATTATATATACATAACTTATTACAATCTAACTTTTTGTTGGCTCCCACTGATGTTTCTAAGTTATTGGTTTCTTCAGTTCCATGTCTGGGCCATATGAGTGAAAGGAAAATCCAGGAAATTTACCACTTCTTTGCAACTTGAAGTGTCTGAGTAGTCTTCTTTCTTTGCCCCACCTTTTCAGGTATTATGTTTGTTGTACATATGATGTTCACAATTTGTACCTTTTGGCTACCTTCACCCACTTTAACCCTTCCTTTTTTAAAGCCAGCAATTATAGCACTGTGACCTCTGCTTCTGTTGTTGCATTTTCTTCTCTGACTCTTACTCCCCTGTCTCCCTCTTTCACTTTTAAGAATCATTTTGATTACATTGGCCCCACCCAGATAATCCAGAATAATCTTCCCATCTCAAGATGAGTATTTAATCACAACTGTAAAATCCCTTTTGCTATGAGAATGTAACATGTTCACATCGAAATTAGGACATGGATCTCTTTTGAAGCTCCTTTTTCAGCCCATAACTGAAAGCTTTATTTTGAAGAGCTCTCCTCACTTTTATGCCATAAATACATTTAATATAGTTTTGAATCAAGTAAATAGGGATTTTACTTAGTTAAACAAGTGTAAACAAGCTTTTTTTGTTTTTTTGTTTTCTGTTTATTGTTTTTAAAAACAAATTTAGCAAAATCCTTACTATGCTAATAACAATGGCTTGGTCTTCTTAATGACAGGTCTTTTAACAAGGAATATCAAAAGCATCATTTCTTGGAGATACATAGTTTTTTTTATTTTAACTTGTAGTGTTTATTTTTGTGCAGAATTCATTTAAGTGCCTTTCTTCTTTTCTCAAACATCATGGGGATGACTGTCTTGGACTTGTTATATAGTAGTATGCTGCATGTATCTAGAATACAACCCACTTCCTTGAGTTTCTTGGGTATGGTTATGAACTCTTGGTTTCTTGGTTATGAACTCTTTTGGTCTGACAAATGTTCCAAATGACTAGTTTGCCACATTACCTGAAAAAAAAAAATCTCATTTATTGCAACATGGGCATAAAGAATTGCAAACTTCTACATTGATCTCAAAAATCAGAGATCTTGGCATATACTTGCTGCAAGGGCGACAAAAACATATTTATTAATTTGTCCATTTGTCATTTATTAGCCATTCACTGAGCATTCACCATGTTCCATGCTGAAAATTAAGCATGCAGTGTGCATGTATTTGGAAAAATATGGGCCTTGCCCCTCAGGAGCAGAGTTCAGTAGAATCAGGGAGTGAAGCCAAGGAACAGTCTTGGCCTGTTTGGAAAAGAGAATGGGAGGAGACTCAGAAAAGCTTTCATAAGTTGGCCTTATTCTTAAAGAAGGAACAGAAGTGAGATGCTAACTAGGAGAGTAGTTACAAAGGGAGAAGTTGGCCAAGTGATTAGTTAGCCAACAGAAGAGAATAGGAAAATGATCCAAGACAGATGGCATAGGCAAAGCCAAGAAATATCAGAGGTAAGTTCTGAAGAGCTCTAAGAGATTTAATGATTTGGAGTAGGAATGTGAGGCAAGGAGTGGCAGGAGATGAGACTGTGGAAGTATTTAGGCCTGGATCAGGGAAAATAATAACTTAATTACTATATTCCATGTAAAAAACACAGAATCATCAAAGGTTTTTTGAACTTTCCAAACTGCACATTATCCTTCCTTGAGATAATTAGACCTAAGGTGAGCGATCTATAGGGCTCAGTTTACCCAACAACATTTATGTTTATAACCATTGTCCCAGTGGTTATAAACTTTCAAAAGTGTCCTGGCTTGACTTATAAATTATATAATAACATTTAGACAATTGCATTATTTACTGAAGAAACATAAAAGCATTACATAATTAATGGTGTGTCTCATTTTATTCCTTTTTACAATCCCTTCCATCTGAGAATGAACTTCTTTAAACAAAATTGGATTGATCCTTAGAAAAGGAGGTTGGGCAACATATTATACCTCCTTACCACACAGTTTCTTCATTTGGGAAATAGCTACAGTAATACTTATCTTATGGAATTAAAGCACTAAGCATGCATAAAACATTTATAGCAGTATTTCGTATAAACTAAGCACTTATATGATTTTCTATTATCTAAGTGGTTTGCTTATCCTGAATTTTAATCTTGACTTTAGCTACTGTGTAATACCCAAAGAGTCCATGAGGGGTCAGCTTCTTCAAAAGGTCACAACTTACCCTGCTAAAACTGATTAACAAAATTGCCATCAATACCATTACACTTGACCCGGTTTATTATTTCCTCCAGTGTCATTTCCCTTACGAGTTTATGGGCTCCTCAAAGGCAGGGAAAAAGCTACGTCTTACTCAAAGTTACATCCTTAGAGCCTTAAACAACTGTGTTTGCAAAATAGCAGATGCTAAATGTTTTTGCAAGAAAGAAAGAAAGAGTTGATGCCTCTGTGTGTGTGTGTGTGTGTGTGTGTGCGTGTGTGTGCGTGTGTGTGTGTGTGTGATAGAGTGAGGTTCCTGGAGGATTATATGTAACCTGGGTTCTCTGTGTCTTTTTTTCCAACATGCTAGACACCCAGAATGATATCTCATATGACTTTTTAAAGATTGCCTTAAGTCAGTGTTCTCAATCAGGGGCTATTTTACCACCCACGGGACATTTGGCAATGTCTGGAGAGTTTTTGGTTGTCACATTTGGAGGAGTGTTACTGGCATCTAGTGGGTACAAGCCAGGGATGCTGCTTAGCATCCTACAGTGTACAAGGCAGCTTCCAGAGAATTATTTGGCCCCAAATGTCAGTGTGCTGAGGTTGAGAAACCTTGAAAAGAGTCATGGATATAGCACATAATTTATGTACCTTACAACATCTTTTTGATGTACCACTGATTTCAGTTTAATGCCAATGCCCTACTCTAAATCCATATGATATTTTAGACTTCTTGTTTGTTTATTTGGTTGTTTGCCTTAGGAATTTATTTTCCAAAGGCTTAGAAACTTGGTTAACCTAAAATTATGTGTACTGGGCAACCTGGAAGAGGGAGGAAATTTAGCAGTCTTAGAGGAAATTTAACAATGTGGGATAGAAGTTTGAGGATAAAAAGCTAGCCTCCAGATATTTCAAAAGGCAATTTTTTACCTCCTTCTACATGTTTTTTCAGATGTTTCTCTGTGGGATTGAGGCCCAGTTGCTCCAAGTGGTAACCTGCACACCTCATTGGATTTTTCTTCTTCCCATTCTTGCTCTCTTTTCTCTATCATTCCCACTCCCAGATAAACTACTTGTAGTCAATTCCCTGTCTTGGCTCTGCCTTTGGATGAACCCAAACATAGGCAATGGATCTTCCTTTAAAAAACAAGTAACATTTCCCAGAAGTAATGCGGAAGGGGTATGAAAATTTAGTTATTCCAAATCCACTGTCAGACGTACTAGAAATATATTAGTGAAATGAAATAATCAAGCTGAACAGGTTACCTTGGGTCAGTTTCACTGATATCAGTCATTCATCTGTCTAAGACATAAGAAACAAAGGTTCATGTGCCCTGAGTACTGAGGCAGTGCTAGAATAGTTACTAATTTAAAACTAGTGTTTACCATTCTTGCTTACTTCTTATCTTACTTTCCTTTGACTTGAGTAGAGTGTGAAATGTGGGGCAAAGAAAAAGACCTTGCTATTATAATAGTCTGAAAAGAAGAGATGAGACAATTGGTATCCATCTATAGCATTTTCTCCTGCGCAGATGTCATAAATGCTCTTTGAATCACTGAACAAATGTATAGACTCTGTCATTCAGTGGAAGGCATTAATGAAGCCCTATTGAAGGCATATTGTGAAAAAGGACACAGAGAAGTGAGGAAGACATTTAAGTCTTCTCGATTGAGACAGAGTCCACATGAGAAGTTTCATAGTATAAATTTATGCATAATTTTCCTGAAGGTTGGTAAGAGTTGTCTTAGCAGGTAGAAATAGCTGGGGACCTTGCAATATTGTGATCCTGACATCCAAAAGCTTTCAGGGTTCAATGCAATCAGTCATTTGAGTGCCTACATGTAATATTATTCTGTCTGGAATTCTTCATGCATTATATATAGGTTAAAAGAGGTTGCCATAAATAGTAGGTTCATAGAAAGGACAGATTGAACGTTTGAACTCTTTGCAAAAGAAAGAAAATAAGTGAGAGAGAGAGAAAGGCTGTTTTTCACTTTCTTCCTGGACTCCCCATCACTCCTCTAATGTAGGAGACTGCAGAAGCAACATTAGTTCAACATTAAAATTCAATAAGCCTTTTTCTTGATTCTAGTCTGACAGTTCTCCTGCATGGCAGAGAAGGCACAAGGCTGACAGAATGGGTTTCTAAACAAATTGGGTCAAATGTTGCTTTTGCTTGACTTACTTAAGATTGATTGGTAATTAAGAGATTTAAAATTGGTGCTTTCCTAGTAGAGCAAATTTGGAGCAGGGCTTTTCAGGTTCTGAGACCTTCAGAGGGTTGGGGTTAAAAAATAATAATAATAATAGTAAAGAGACATAGATGTTTTTGAAGGGTCTTGGTGTCAAAAAGAATAATGGGCTGTGGTTTACTTTTTGAACATACCTCAATAGTGGTGTATAATGATATATAATTGTACATATATTTATATAAATATGTAATATAAATAATTATATAAATATATATACTATTATAAATATACAAATATGCATATATTTATATAAATATATATTATATATAATAATTATGGAAAACCACTCCATTATTGGAATTATAAGGGGTAACAAGTGCTTTATCTTCTGAGAATGAAGAAAAATAAATGTGCATCCACCTTCCTCCTCAAATCAAAATCAGTGGTTCATGGACTGACCATGATATATGGGATGGAATTGACTCTCTCTGGTGGCCTAGATAATGTTTGGAAGTGAGAGCAGGGAATGAAGTAGGGGAGCAGGGAATGAAGTAGGGGAAAATGGAATCCAAGAAGAACCCTAAATCAGAGTCTGGGGTGGGCAGGTCATCTCAGGGTGAGACTACATAGATTATGGAGCCCATTATTCAGGACTTGTTAGAATACAGCTAAACATTACTTAAAAATCACAGTTAAAGTCACCCCTTTTGTATGCCTGTGAAAGTGTAGAAATTTGTGCATAACTTTCTTATATTAAATATAATAGAAATTATAAATATTATAAAATATGTGTTTATTTGTTTATCTCAGCTCCTAACATATGCACTCTGATAATTCTACTGTGTCTCTTTCAAGGTGATAGGTGTTATCTGATGTAAGCTTCTATACAACTGGGTACAAGCTTAAATCTTCAATAATATTTAGGGCCAATCAGAAGATATAGTTTTCACTGTTATTGTTCGAGGGGAGCGAGGGCGTAGAGAATTTTATCTGGTTCTATATTTTGAGTCCCCTGGAAATGTCAAAAGTACTTCTAACGCATACACTAATCTAATGAAAATTTCTGGAGAATAAATAGTTGCAAGATGCTGAAGGAAATAAGACAATCAATCAGACAGGAATCCTATCTTTAAAAAAGCTTATATATTCTATAGGTATTAAGATGATACTAACTCTATAAGGTAAAACATTATAGGGTAAAAAAGTACAAAGTATTTATTAGTTGGATTAAATAGAGACCTTTAAATGGGAAAAACAGGGGCGCCTGGGTGGCTCAGTTGGTTAAATGACTAACTGCCTTTGGCTCAGGTCACGATCCCGGAGTCCCAGGATCGAGTCCCGAGTCGGGCTCCCCGCTCCATGGGGAGTCTGCTTCTCCCTCTGACCTTCTCCCCTCTCATGCTCGCTTGCTCTCTCTCTCAAATAAATAAATAAAAATCTTAAAAAAATAAGTAAATGAATGGGGAAAACCTCAGGGAAAGCCCCGGGGAATAGATAAAATTTGACCTTAAATTGGAGAGTTGGTGGAATTTGAATTTGTATGATTTGAATGTGAAGTATAAAAAAGATATATGTGGGGAAGAGTAGGGATAGGTACACAGAGCTTCAGGTGACTCAGTGCAATGTACAGACTAGAGGAAAATGAAAGATTAAGGTGAGAGAGATTGTCTATGATTTGGAAGGTCAAGGCCTTATGTGGCAGTTTGAGAGTCTGAGGCTCTACGTAATGATCCACGGAGACCTACTGAAGATTAATGAACTGAGTTACACCCAAGGCAGATTAATTCAGTAACAGTATTTAGGATGGATTCAAATAGGGAGATTAGAGTTAGGGAGCCTGAATTTGCATTGAAAGTCTGCCAGAAGAGAAATACAATGGACAAAAGGCACTGGCTCAGTGGTGAAGGAAAAGGATCAGAGAGCAGGTGGTTGCAGATATACCGAATTCAAGTATCACCACCAAGCACTTCAGTGAAGAGGACCTCATTTTCAGATCCTTTAATTATCCATCATTATGCCAAAAATGCTGGATGTAATGACACTTTTTTAAAAGTGACTTTCTTAATTTCATTAAACTCTATATTAACTTTTAGAACTACTTTCATGCTCCAAACAAGTACTTTTCCAACCTGGGTTATACATTTAAATCTCCTGAGGTGTTCTTAAAACTGAGAAAGCCTAGAGAATCACTCCATACTTGCTTGATAGGCCCAGGAATTTGTATTTGCAATGTTCCAGAGCCCATTCAGATGTGTATCCTAGCAAAATTGGACAATGGTGATCACTTTGTAAGTTTGTATTCCCATGTGGAAGGTGTTCCTATGTTATGTGCTACCTATGTCTGTACAGAGAGGCTAATTCATATAATCACAGATACTTAAGTTGGATGATTCATAGAACATTTTTAATTTTTATGAGATCCTTAAAACAGTTTATTGTTATGCATTTTTTAAAAGATTTTATTTGTTTATTTGACAGAGAGAGAGATCACAAGTAGACAGAGAGGCAGGAGGAGAGAGGGAGAAGCAGGCTCCCCACTGAGCAGAGAGCCTGATGTGGGGCTCAATCCCAGGACCCCGAGAGATCATGACCTGAGCTAAAGGCAGAGGCTTAACCCACTGAGCCACCCAGGCGCCCCTTTTGTTATGCATTTTGAGACACTTTTTTTCCTTTCTTTACTAGTTGGTGACTAACATTCTTGAAAATTCATTATTAAATGCTAATTTTTGAGTTATTATTTTAAAATCTCACTATCATTTGATTGGTTGGATTTAGATATGCCTCTTAGTGTCATGTGAAGCTGGTTTTTTGGTTTCCAGTGTATATATGAACAGTGTTCTAAGAAGGGGAGCAGAGAGCACTGAAAATGGTTGTCATACAATTGAATTGGAATCTCAGTCAATTGTGCCTAAAAATATTAAATTTTAAACACAATCTAAAAAATCATTTACTCTGAAGGAAAAAATTCGAAAAGAATCTACAATCAACCATTTCATATTTCTGTGACATATAGGCTATTTCATTTTGCCTTCCAGTTCCTGTTCACATATGTACCTTTTTGCATAGTTATTATATAGATCTTCAAAAAAATTTCCTTCTTTTTCATGATTAGATTAGTTGCCATTATATCTCTAAGATTTTTCATCATTTTAATGTATTTGATTTCACAATAGCATTTTAAAGAGTGTGTAATACTTCCTCAAATGTACACGTTATAGTTAACAGATAATTTACCCCCCTCAGTAGAAATTTGGGTTGTTGTTTTTGTTGATAAACAATGCTGCTGTGAACATACAGTATCTTTTCCTTTTCAATTAAAATATTTATTAAACAATGATTTATCGTACTTACTATTAGGGAGAGATTGAAATGTAAATAAATATCTGGCTTCAGGGAGCTGACAATCTCATAGGAAATTATATGACCCATAAAATGATATCAGAATAGATGAATATACAAACATGAAAACACAATGGAAGAGGACTTAATCCTTGTATTTGGACCAAAGACAGTTGAGAGGAAGAAATAACACTTGCATTCAGTCCTAAAGGATAAAGAAGGGTTTAGTAGGAAAACAAAGTAGGTACAGAGCCCATTCTAAAGAAACTAAATGAGACTTTTGTGGAAGTTTGAAGCTTATGGAAAGGAATAGATGTTAAAATGGTAGGACCAGGTTGTTTGGCATCATGGTAGTTTAGAATAGTAGATGGCCAAGTAGAAAGAGAGGAAAGATTTTAATCTTCCATATTTTTTCCTTTATAACAAAATGCAAATAATAATACTCTGGAATCAAAAGGAAAGAACATTTTTTTATGGCTCTAGATATGTACTTTGGAAAAGGTGTGCACAAGCACACAAAATTCATCAGCGCATCATAGGTATTACAAATATAATTAGCAACTTAGGTGTACTGTATGATGCTTTGGTTAATGTCACATAGTTAATTTTTTTATTGTGAAATATATAATACAAACTGAGAAGTACATACTATTTATAGCAGAGTAAAATAGTAAAAATTGAGTGCACATGTATCATCCACCAGTGACCTTAATAAATAAAAATTTTCCAGTGAATCAGAAGCCCGAAGCCCTTCCATCTTATCTCATCCTCTTTACCATTTCCTCATGGGGATAAGTACTTCCTTAAATGCAATATTATTTATATTTTTCATCTTTCTATAGAGTTCTAATATGTATGTATGTAATTCTAAATAATATGTTGTGAAATTTAGTCCATTTTAAACTTTGCATACATAGAATCGTATGCTAAATATTCCCTTGACCAGCTATTTTGGCTAAACATTTTTTTTAAAGATATTTATTTATTTATTTGTTTGTTTGTTTGTTTGACAGAGATCACAAGTAGGCAGAGAGGCAAGCAGAGAGAAAGAAGGAAGCAGGCTCTCCGCCCAGCAGAGAGCCCGATGCGGGACTCGATCCCAGGACCCTGGGATCATGACCTGAGCTGAAGGCAGAGGCTTTAACCCAATGAGCCACCCAGGCGCCCCTTGGCTACGCATTTTATTCTTGAGATTAATGTTGTGACTGCTTTGCTATAGTTCATTTTTTCCCACGGCTTTATAATGCCATATGAATGGAATATATACCACACTTTATTTATTTCCTTATGTATCTTGTCTATTGTTGATGAACTTTTGCATCATTATTACTGTTTTGAACATTCTGCATATGACTCCTGGTGGCCAGTCTCTCTGGGACATATATCTAGGTATAAAAAGGCCAGGTGTAGGCAGGTGCATCTTCAGCTTTACTAAATGATGTCGAACTCTTTCCATTGTAACTGTGACAGGTGACACTCCTGCCACCAAGTGTGGAAGTCTCATTGTTCTATTGCTCTACACCCTCATCACTACATTTTCATTTGGGTTACTCCAGTGCATATTTAATAATGTGTCATTGTGATTTCATTTTGAATTTCCTTGATTTTGACTAGTATTGAACAGAATCAGGGCTTTTTTAACCATTTATGTTCCTTATCCTAGTTACTAATACCCCATTGTAACCTATGCCATTTTTTTTCCCTATTGGAATTTTGGAGTTTTATAGAAATACACTTTATATGTAATCGGCTTATGTTTCAAGCTCTCCCAATTTGTTGCCTGTCTTTTTCCTTTATATGTTTCTGGTGGACATTAAAAAGAGAATTTTGTGTAATCATCTTATGTAAGACAGAAGGACATGCTTCAGAATTCAGATAGCAAAGTAGATTTATGCAGGGAGAGAAGAAGCTGGTCCTGATCACTTTGTTTGAACCCTGAGCCAAGCAAGGTGTGTCTAAATACTGTCCCTGGAATATCCAGAGTCTAGTAGACTTCATTTTTTACCTAAGCCCATCCAGGTTCGGTTTTCTCTTAATGCAACTTATATTGTTTGTAATGAATAGTGATATCTATTAACTAGGATTTTACTTATACTATTGCATATCACCAAGTTTGAATTATTATACAGTTGTTAAATAAAAACCCAACTAACTTTCATTTGTCTCATTTCAAAATCCGGTGATTTTTCTCTGCACAATCCCTCAGGATTCTTCATTATTTTTCCAAGCATGTTTCTTACTTGCCTTGAATGTAGGCAACTCTTGAATGTAGGCCTTTGTGAACCAGAACAAACTTCTCCCTTAGGGATTCTGAGAGGTAAAAAAAAAATGCATTTCACATTTCTGCTCTGAAGGACGTTTTATTCAAGATGAATTGGTAACCTTCAAATATTGGATGACTGACTTTTCCGGTCTAATTTAGAAAAGAATGACTTCAAATCCTATGAAAAAGACATTGCCTACCAAAAGACCCCTCTGGTGGGCCAGTCTCTCCCCTTGGACCGGCTCTCAATCCTCCTTGCCTTCCCTTGTCAAGGGTTTTGTTCCTTCATTTATTTCTTCTCTCCTGTCCCAGTAGTCTCTGTTCTATTCTTTTCTTATTTCTATGAACAAGGAAACATGCTTTAGAGTCTCTCATTAAGAAAAAAACAAAAACTAACAAGCAAAACAAAACAAAGTCCCTTTTCTCCTCATGTCCCTCTGGCTACATTCCCACTTCTTTGCTCCCCTTTTGGAAAAATACTTTTCAAAACAGTTTCCTATCCATGATGTTTCTAGTTCTTTCCTTGTTAATCAAACCCCTATCACTCCACTGAAAGTGTTCTTGTCCATGGTTACTTTTCTGTCCTTGTCCAACCTGACCTCTTCAGTTTCTCCTTTATGAAGGATGTTCTTCTTTTGGTGAACATGACACCATACCCTCTTCTTGGCTTCCGTTTGACTAATTTCCTTGACTCATTTCTCCTCTTTTACTATTTGACTAATAGAGGAACTGCATCACAGAAGGATCTAGAGCCTTACCCATCTACATTTTTACCCCTAAGGTGATCCATTCCTTACCCTACCTTTGATGGCATCTGCATGATAACAGCTGCAAGATTCTTTTCTCCAGCTGAGACTTCTCCGCTATACTGAAAGTACACTTTACAGACTTGTCTCCTGCATGTCTATATTTGGATATTTCAAGGCCCTTTCAAATTTAACATGAGCAAAACTTCTCATCTTGAAACTTTTCTAGAAAACACTTTCTCCCTTATTCTTCCTTACCTCTCTAAGAGTACCATTATTACTCACTTGACCAAATCACAAACCTGAAATAAATCCTTGATTCTTCTCCTTACCTCATTCATAAAATCAAATTTATTGACAAACTATGAGTGTCTCCACAAAATATGCCTTGCACTTGCCCTTTCTTCTTGAATGTACTTCTACAAACATAATTTTAGAAACAGTCATATTTCATCAAGACAGTCTCCATTGCTTTCTAATTGGTCTTTCACATTTACTCTACTATGTTTCATTTTCTTCATAACAATCAGACTGATATTTTTTTTTTTCCAACCTAAGTAAAACCATATCAAAACTACCAGTGACTCCCATTTTAGAAGAAAACTCAAACTCCTTTCCTTGGCCTACTTGGCCCTGCCTGATCTTGTCTTGATCTCTATCTATTTTGATTTCACGATAGTCTCTCTTTTGGTCTTGTCCTTTCTGATTTCAGAGACTTCAGAGATTGAATTTTCCAGATCCTTTGCCTGATAGTGCCATTATACCATACTTCTTCCTTTCTTCCCTTCTTCCTTCCTTCCTTTCTTGATTTTATTTATTTATTTATTTGATGGAGAGAGACACAGTGAGAGAGGGAACACAAGCAAAGAGAGTGGGAGAGGCAGAAGCAGGCCTCCCACTGAGCCGAGAGCCTGATGCGGGACTCAATACCAGGACCCTGGAATCATGACCTGAGCTGAAGGCAGATGCCTAATGACAGCCACCAAGGTGCCCCAATACTTCATTCTTATAAGACTAGTTCTTTCTTGGGACGCCTGGGTGGCTCAGTTGGTTAAGCGGCTGCCTTTGGCTCAGGTCATGATCCCAGCGTCCTGGGATCGAGTCCCGCATCGGGCTCCTTGCTCGGCAGGGAGCCTGCTTCTCCCTCTGCCTCTGCCTGCCTCTCTGTCTGCCTGTGCTTGCTCCTGCTTTCTCTGTCTCTCTAACAAATAAATAAAAATAAAATCTTAAAAAAAAAAAAAGACTAGTTCTTTCTCATCCTTCAGGTTTCATTAAAACTGACAACCACTTCATCTCAAGTAGTTCACCTGGACATGTGATTTTTCTATCACTCTCCTTTCTTATATTAATGATAACACTTGCTGCAAGCCTAGAATTATTCATATGTGTGACTAGCACATTGTAGATACTTAATAAATATTTGTTGAATGAATTAATGGCAATGATTTACTAGAATTGAGGAACAAGAAGATGTATATATGGAAATTATCAGTTTCATATTGGCATGAATTTCTTGGCAAAGGTGTGACTTCTTTGCACTGGCGTGATTTACCAGTCTATAGACCGTAACCTGGAGGGGTGCTCTAAGGTGTTGCCTCTATATTGTAGGATGTTAGGCTAATTTGCTAATTAAGTTAAAGTTTGTGTGAACTAATCTACATAATTAATATACTAACAAAAATGTTTAAAGGACAAAAAATCATATTGCTCAAAAAGTAGATAAGCAAGAAAAGTAAGCAAATAAGGAAAATTTTACTAGGCAATAATTTTTACACCTCTTGTGAACCTGACAAATCTCATTTGGTTCCCTGGAAACCACCTGGTCATAAGGTGATCCCAGTGCCAGATACCAGAAGCCAGGGGCAATGGATTGGTATTTCCCAGTTAAGAGGCTAACTGACAACTACAGAAATTCAGGTTTATCTTCTTAAACTTTTCTATTCTTTCAACATTTTCCTTAGATATTTTTGCTAACATATTTCAGAGTCTGGCTGCAAATTTCTTGACATCTGGAACTTATTTAAACTTTTAATATTTGTGTATAGTTTTTCTTTTTAATTTGCTCCAATTCCTCAAATAAGAAAGTGAATTTTAAAATTACAAAACATGATGATCTGATAAAAGAAAATTAAAGTGTTTATGATCTTGAGGTTATTTTGGTTCTACATCTGGAATAAGTCTAGAAATGTTTATAGTTATAAGCTAATTTAAAGAATGTTGGAAGGTAGTGAAAAATGTTCTATGAATCACCAAACTTGGATTCTCATTTTGTTAACCACAGTGACACTCACCTTAACAAATGGCTGAAGGGCCAAGGATCCATGATACCATTCCTATCTTTATGTGTTAAACTCAAACTTGGAGAATTGCCATACAGAAATCATGAGAATTCCTTACAAAGAAACAAGTTAGGACATTCTAAGCCATACCATGTATTCATATAAAAACATGTGAAAGGCACATGGCTAGGGCTAATCAGGCACATACAATAGCTGAGAAAAATATCCAAAGTTGTTGTTCATTGTACCAGGAATTTCCAAGTTTGTGAACTAAGTTATTTATTCTTCTTCTCTAAGTCCACTGCCAGATAATGAGAAGCTCAAGAAATATGGCTTATTCCTATTTACATCATGGATTTATGACAAAGCTTTTTGGCATACAGTAACAATTGGAATTAAAGAAATATTATTTGTCCAACCTTCATTTTTTTGTTAAATAATTACATTTTATAGTCACTACTTTTAGCGTGAATGATAACAACTATCATTTTTGCTGTTTGGTTTTGGATTGTGTCCTTCTGGGAAGAAGGGATATGAAATTCTATAAAGAAGTGAGCATGTATTTGACATACGCTTCTGTTGCCCTAAATGTACTTTTGTTTATATGGCAAATATGCTAGTCTCTACTTCCATTTCTTTGTTTGTTTTAGGAATTGATAGTATGATACAAATATAGAATACATAAAGGTAAACATAGATCTGTTTTAAATAAATGTTATTGCAAATTTCAGACAAAGGAAAATAGCATATCTAAAGAATTTTCTGATGATAAAGCTTTAAGCAGATGTTAAAGTTCTAACAAATCTAAAATTTAAGAGCATCTTACTCTTGTTATTAACCCCATAAATTACATTAAGAGATCAGTGTAAGAAGACTGAACAAAAATATCCAAGATTTTCTACACTCCCTATGAATGCACAAAGGTGTGTATTAGTTAAGAAGAAGAAATAAGAGCCACGATGAAGCTGTTCTTAATGCATAAATGTACATCAAGAAGTAAAACAACAAGTGGTGATTTTTAGAGATGCTACATGACAAGTAGGCAACAAGGCAGATTCTTGTTAAAAGTTAAACTGCCACTTAAGGACTATGCCTGGTCCATGAATGGTATTTTTTTGTTGTTATTTTGCTTTTTTCTTTTTCTATAATGGGACAATATTCTCTCTATCCATGCTTATCACTGAAATGAAGGAAGATTAGAAGTCTTAAGTTCTAAACTAAAGAAGGGAGTTGAGAGAAATTTGTTATTTAGATCAGGAAGATATAATCAGATTTAAATTATTGAGTAATAGATAAGAGCTGAGATTTACCATGAGCGATTGCAAATTATCACCAGGTGTTTCTACTTTTAAAGTTATTCTAGATTTTATCTTAAATATGATATGCAAATAATGGTAGGGATTTATTATTATTACAATTATCATAATAGAGATATTGGTGCAGACTAATTTAAATGCATGCTCTTTAATGACCTCACAGATATTTCTGCTCATTAGAAACCTAACTGCCCCCAACCGGCAGAACAGTGTCTCTCTTCATCCGGTGGCAATGAATGGAAAAATTAACACAGTTCTGAAAGTGACACAGATTTTAGGAAGTTAATTTTATTCAAGAAATCATTAGAAATGTCTGCCATTATAAACAATGCTTTGATTAAGGAATCTGTTATATTTTTATTATTAAATATGTAGATACTTAGGGGCACCCGGGTGGCTCAGTGGGTTAAAGCTTCTGCCTTCGGCTCAGGTCGTGACCCCAGGATCCCCTGCTCCGCGGGGAGCCTGCTTCCTCCTCTCTCTCTGCCTGCCTTTCTGCCTACTTGTGATATCTGTCAAATAAATAAATAACCTTTAAAAAAAATGAAGATACTTAAAAGTTGTCAACTCAATTAGAAAAGTTTTATTTACAACAGAAGATATTATAGGTGGTAGCTTATAAGAAAGAGGTCTTAAGAACCCACTGTTAGTTGTAAATGAGATGTAATTGCACCTTCTGTGCATCTGATGCAGCATACAAGTTCTGCCCAGGTATAGGTTAAGCATGTGTTTGGGCTTTATAGCCTTATGGATGCTCATCCAACAGTTACAGGTAAAACCTGGAAATTTATACAAGTGCTCGATGGGCCCTGATTTTGGTTCTTGAAGAAAAACATATTGAGAAGAATAGATTTAAAATACCCTCCCCACCAGCAAAGACCTGGAGGTTGCCTCCATAAGCTCTTTCTTTTGCTCTACGGAATTTTTCCCCTTATCCCACATGTTCATCTTTACACTCTGAAATGTTTGCAGATCACCTTCACAAGTAAACATTTCTTCCCAGTATTCACTACCTGTCCCTTATTGCCTTAGCACATTGAACTATATTTATTTTATATTGTGAATTATATTTATTTTATTTTATATTGTTCTCAACTAGTTTATAAGCATTTTGAGGTCAGGGACCAGAACACTTTTTTTTTTATGTAATTTAAAAAAAAATCTTGGTGCAAAGGATACTGCCTAGTATATTTGGTGCACTGTATATATATTTATATGTATATGTTACATGTACGTACTGAAATTAGTGGATAAAAACAACTCTGTACTCTTATATCTCTGTATAAACATGGCTCTGGCTTTGAAAGACTGTGAAATCATGGAAAACATCATTTTTTAGGATCTGTGTTCTTCCTCTATGCCCTATTTCATCATCATTTTG
The DNA here is from genome assembly GCA_003697995.1 of Taxidea taxus jeffersonii. Lineage (NCBI taxonomy): Eukaryota > Metazoa > Chordata > Mammalia > Carnivora > Mustelidae > Taxidea > Taxidea taxus. Next base: position 34,497 of record ML110202.1, on the reverse strand, counting down.
CATTCTCTGCATAATTTTTAAGAACATAAATTCTTGGCAGATATCCTGGTTTGTAACTTAAGTAACAAGTGACTGAGAGTCTAGTCATTAGTATCTATTGTGTATATCTATATTTAGTATCATAAAATCTAATGGAATCCCAAATTACTGATCACAAGAAATGGCTGATTTTTAAATACTGAAAGTAAAACACCATGCTAAGTGCTTTAATTATTTTTTCCTTGAAACGGATGGTTTTATTATATCTGACACTATTAAGAAAAATGAATTCTTTAGGGAACTAAAATCTGAAAAAGCTGCACATTTTAAGTGCTTTCTCTTTGGGTGAAGATTTATTTTATTTTAATGTGGGACCACTTAGTGAGTAAGGAGGTTGTAAAAGACTTTTGTGTGCACATTAAAATTTTACATGCTCTGTGTTCTTAATATTTTACAATGTATATCATTATATACTTCCTAAAAAAGCAGAGGATCCCTCAGAATGGAAATAATAGCACTTAAAATAGATATTTGTGTATACCTACTATGTGACAACCATCCACATGCCTGATTTATGTAATATATTTGGAAGGGTTCAACGGGATATGGTTTTTCTTGGTGGGTGGTTTTCTTATTGAAAAAGAGAGCTAAAAGTTTGAATACACCTTCTAAATGGCACCTGCTTGAGTTCTTTAATTAATACTCCTTAAGAGGATATACTTATGTTCATCTAATTTTTTTTTTGTTTGTTTATTTATTTGACAGACAGAGATTACAAGTAGGCAGAGAGGCAGGCAGAGAAAGAGGAGGAAGGGAAGCAGGCTTCCTGCTGAGCAGAGAGCCGGATGCGGGGCTCAATCCCAGGACCCTGGGATCATGACCTGAGCCGAAAGCAGAGGCTTTAACCCACTGAGCCACCCAGGCGCCCCTTTAAGAAAGACCTATGATCATGAGAGATATGCTTGATTGAACATAGAAAATGACAATGAGACATAACTTTGGAAATTGGAACTGCTTTGAAAAATCTAAGGTGAGTGGTCACTACAACTAGCAGTCTGGATTTTCTCTTGATATTAAGAAGCTATGTGCCTATGTAATCCCACGTACATCGTTGGCTGGAAACATGTTACTTCTTCTAGTGGAAACACTTAAGCAAAACTAAAAATGTTGTTAGTCTGTAGGAAATGTAATCTCAACCTGGTTTAAGGAAACTTCTGAGGGAGAATTCCTTGTCATAGAAATACATGGTAGGCTGAAAAGTAGGTTTCAGGTCAGATTTCATACTTAATATAATAGATGACTTTGTATTTCCACTTTTCCTCATGGATCCAAGGCAGAGGATCCATTTTTAAATACATCAAATATGATATATTTTGCAATAATTTTTCTGGCATTCAGAATGTATTTGGCTTTATCTTGTATCACTTGAGTTCATATAATCCCAAGATGCAGCCTCTTGCAAAACTTCACCTACACATTTCTTTCCCAGTTTGAAAACAAAAGAGTTTCTGCTCCACAATTTTCTCTTTTCTTGTTACTCAAAATGAGTAACTATTGCCAGAAGCTACTGAAAAAAAATAAAAGGATTTGGATGAAAGAATATATTTGCAAAAATGTGACTAAGTTAAAAGGATGCATGCTGGATTCTACATTGCTATTAAAGGCATATTCCAGTGGAGCATTAAATTTTAGGAAAAAGGATTTTCTGTAGAAAGTATGTATTTTGGAATAATAGCTTAGGTTCAAATACTATTCTTGCACTCATAGCTAGAGGATTGGGAAGGTCTACTTCTCTGAGATTCAATTTCCTAATCTGTAATATTTATAAAATAAAATTATATCTACCTCAAGTAGTTGCTATAGATGTAAAATGAGTCAAGAGATTTAAGCATATATTCCAGTATCTGGCACACATTAGCAACCTCAGATGTGTTAGTCTGCATTTCTTCCACCTGGACTGAGCATTTTACTGGTACTGGTGTTGAGGAAAAAACAAACAAACAAACAAAAAACATCAAGGCGGCATTTAATCAAATACACACAATACACATTGTTGCTTTAAAACTTTCTCAAGTGTATATAATCAATTAAACAGAGCAACAAAGTAACCAGTCATACAACAGATTTCATTCAATACATTTCTATAAGAGCATCATAAACATACTGCAAAGTACCCTCACCCATTCCTTTACCATTGCTCTGTGTGTATATGTGTGTGTGTGTGTGTGTGTGTGTGTGTGTGTGTGTGTGTTTTCATGGCAGTAGCAAAACTGAATAGTGTGAAACACCTTCATTTGAATCATTGAATTCAGAAAGATTTTTTTAAAGAAACATATACATATGACTTAAATTTATGTGTGTGTGTGTGTATATATATATATATATATATATATATATTTCTTTTTTGAGAGAGAGAGAGCATGCATGAGTAGGGTGGGGCAGGCATGGGGAGAGGGAGAAGAAAGAGAATCTCAATCAGGCTCTATGCCTAGTGCAGAGCCCAATGTAGGGCTCAATCTCACAACCCTGAGATCATGACCTGAGTTGAAATCAAGTTGAACACTTAACCTACTGTGCCACCAAGGCACCCTGGATGCATAGTATGTATGTATATGTTTTAAAGAGACTGTTGCTTGGGTATGTTTGAGAAAATTATCAGGGAAATATTATATAATACTTTAAAATATGTATAGATAATATAATCTCTATCTATACATCCACCACTTTGTCTGATTCTCTGTTGGTATCTAAATCTCAGGTTTTGTGGTCTCCAATAAAAATATCTATGTGTTGTAGAAATCTCAGGCAAGAGATTTTTCAGAAAAAGGCCCAGAATGGATAAAAAACATGAAACTGTGGAACTATAAAACAAATACAAAACTGCCTGCAAGGTATTTCTCCATTGTTCAGAGCTTACGCAGGGTGTGGGATGAGTTCTATGTGTTGAAAGGTGTAGGGTTCTAAGCTCTATCTACAAATAGAGAACTGGGTTCTTATTTCCTACCAAGCATGAGATGCATTTGAGTTCTGTTTCTTGATTGGCATTGAAGATTGGACCAATCGTCTCTATGGTTTCCATAGATCCTTTGGGTTTTTCTCTCTGTATTACTCAGAAATTGTGCTCATGACATTGAGTATAGGCATTTCTCTATATATTTCAAATTTTAAAATATATTTTATCTATCATGTCTATATGTCTTGAATGGAGGGTTGGATTTTTCATAGCTTACAATTTCCATTTTGTATTTTTTTTTTATTTTAAAAGGCAGAATTCCAGGGCACCTTGGTGGCTCAGTGGGTTAAAGCCTCTGCCTTCGGCTCAAGTCATGATCCCAGGGTCCTGGGATCGAGCCCTGCATCAGGCTCTCTGCTCAGCAGGGAGCCTGCTTCCCTTCCTCCCTCTCTGCCTGCCTCTCTGCCTACTTGTGATCTCTGTCTGTCAAATGAATAAATAAAATCTTTTTTAAAAAAATAAATAAAAGGCAGAATTCCTGAGCCATTATTAATGTGTATTTTTTCTTAGTTATAAATATAATGTGTTAGTTATAAAAATAAAACATTTGTGAATTACATTTTCTTAACATATTTCCTAGAAAATAGGATACTTTGAATGGCATTAAAATGTAGCACTATGATGCCAACAATAATCTTTCAACCAAATAATGCAAAGACATTTAAAAAGCAATTGTATATTAACTATTTTCTTCCATTCTTTTAATCAATCTGGGCACGTTTTGAGTTTGTTTTGATGGTCACTGATGCCTCATATTCCATTATTCAGGCCAATTTTGTAGCAATATTGACTGACAAATTACACATTTTGATATGTTATTAATATTTACAGAGCACCCATCCCAGGTTTATCACTAATGTCACCTTGAGTGGAAGAATGATGCTCAAACATTATTTAAATTTATGGCAACAAGCAAAAGCAATTATTATTATTATTTTTAGTTTAGAAATTGATGCAAAGAGTTCATCTCAAATGGCTATTGCATAGAATATTCATAACCCTGGATTGCTGTCACCTTTTCTAAGAAGAAAAGGGAGTTTAATAAAGCTAGTAACCACAACCACAATTAAAGCAGAAGCCCTTAGAGAAAATACTACTCATTCTCATCTTGCTTTTCTGGAAATAAACTTGTATTTCCAAGATTCTTACAAGATGGAGGGATAAGAACATTGCTTTCTAAGTTGCCCCAAACCTGGGAACATAGTGGTGGGAATAGCCTTCTTTGCAGAAACACAAAGAGAAGGAGGAGGAGACAGAACTTTCCAATGAGCTACAGTAACTGTAGTTCAGCTGCTGCTCTTCTCTTCAAGATGACCTGACAGAAAGGGAAAAATAAAACATGGGCCCTCTTTCTTCTTTCTGAGAATTTCAGCTGTGCACATTGTCATACAGCCAAAGACTATATTTCACAAACTCCATTGCAGATAAATGTGGCCATGTAATTAAATGTTGGTCAAGGCAAAATGAGAGCAAGTGCTTCAATTTGACTAAGTCATGTCCTTATGAAGGAAAAATGAGTACTCCCCTTACAATTTTTCCCTTCTTGCCAGAAATGTGCTTTTTGTAATGGTGGAAGCTGGATCTGTCATCCTGGAAAATAAGATAGAAGTTTTAAGGTCCACAGAGAAACAAGATGAAAAAATAGCTTGGATCTCTCACAACACAGAGCCATGGCACCAGCCTTGTTGTGACAACCTGGACTTTTATATTAGAGATAATAAAATATCTACCTTGTGTGAAGCACAACATTTTAGTGCCATTCTGTTTTACTACCTTAACCTGTATCCTAATTAACAGTACCTTAACCTGTATCTAATTAAAATGCATCACAAACTAGAATAATTCCAGTCTGCAAAAGGTAATACCAGCTATAAAACTTATAATATAGAAAACACTTGAAATCAATGACAAAAGATATTCCACTGTTGAAAAATATACAGATATTATGAACAGACAACTCATAGAAAAGGAACCTTGAAAAACAGCTACACATATGAAAAGTCATTCACCATCCTTAATAACAGGGATTGTAAATTAAAACAACAGTGATGGTTTTTCTGTAGTCAAATTTTCAATCAATAACATTTTTGAAAATAGCAAGTTTTTGGAAGGGAAATTGGTACTTTCATAAATTGTTTTGAGGAGTATAAATTGTTGCAATCACTTTGGAAAGCAATTTTGCACTGTCTAGTAACATTAAAAATGCACATGCTCCATGTCTCAATAATTTCCATTTTTGGATAAGTGCATCTCCTACTGTATGGTTTATTGTAGCAAAAAAATCTGGAAATAACTTAAATCCTGGTTAGACATAAACAGATATTACAATGTGGTCTATTTATAGTATGGAATAGACCCAAACTTATTCACATACATAGTGAAACCATGAAACTGAGAGATAAAAGCAAGCTGATATGGACAAATAGGTACAGCATGACTTATCACCAGTGTTTAATCACATATATAAAATAGGTCATATATAGCTATAATAAAGACTAGAAAGATCTTAAACCTATGGTATCTGTTAATTCCGAGAAGGAGCATAGGTAATGGAATTGGCCATGAGAGGAAAAACAAGATTATCTCCAAAGATAAATTTTTAGTTAAACGCATGACAAAAAAAAAAAAAAAAAAAGACAAAATGTAAACAGCCACCAGTTTAGGTTGTTGGAAACATGAGCGTTTGTTATAATATTATTTCTAGTTTTATGGCTTTTTTTCCCCCCTAAAAATAGCACTGAAAATTTTTGATAAACATTACAAAATCATTGTTAGAGTCTCCCATATTTTATTTTGGAAAATTATATATCACTTTGACAAAAATGAAAATTAGAGGCACTGTTCTGTGAGATCTATATACACTGAGGTAGATAGAATTTTCTAGAACCAAGTTACTCAAAGTTCTGAATACTCACATGTTCTAGTTTCTGCCTCTATGCCCAGAAGAGACCTAACTTTCAACATGCGAACAGACTCAGCTTATGATTTTTTAAATTATTTTTTTAGTGCCCAAAATATTTTCCATATTCTTTGGCTTTCCCTACTGGAAACTCCACCATTACTTTTTTTTTTTTTTAAGATTTTATTTATTTATTTGACAGAGAGAGAGATCACAAGTAGGCAGAGAGGCAGGCAGAGACAGAGGGGTAGCAGGCTCCCTGCTGAGCAGAGAGCCCGATGTGGGGCTTGATCCCAGGACCCTGAGATCCTGACGTGGGCTGAAGGCAGAGGCTTAACCCACTGAGCCACCCAGGCACGCCACCCACCATTACTTTTAAAACTGACTCCCTCCTTGAAGTAAAAAAAGTTACTCTTCTCTGACTACTTTCAGTGAGTACATTTCAGTGATCTACTGAAATGATTTTGTATGCAGGGAGAGAGGCTTCAAAATTATATTTTGTGTAAGAAATGCCTCCAGAACAATTAATTTCAAAGTTGTGATTAAAGACATCCTGGATGTGAGTATGTGTGATTATGAGGTAGTAAGAAAATTGGGGGAAATTCTCTGCGTATAGGATGTTTGCACTTCTTTTAGGGACCCAAAGCAGAGACTCAGGGATAATGAGAGCACGGAGTAGCACCAGGTGCCAACCTTGGGTGAGCACTGGAAGTCAGGAGAAGCGGGAGATAGAGAGGGCCTGGGACAGGAATCAGGGACTGAGCTGGAGAGGAGGCAAGACAGAGCTCTCCACAGATAAGAGAACTGCCTGTTACATTTAGGAGGTTCAGAGAAGATGAGAGATGACAAGCAGGTGAGAGAGACAGGATGCGTGCTGAAGAGAAGCGGAGCTCAAGTCTGTCTGTGTAAAGTTGACTCTGGTCACCCTAGCTCAGGCAAGTCAGGTGAAAACTGGACTTCCATCCAAGATCAAAGGCCCTGGAAATCTCCAAGACTGGGGGTGAAGACAGTCACAACGAGGTCTTGGGGGCCAAACTGAAAACCCTCAGTGCTTGCTTGGATAGTGATGATTTTCTGGGCCAGTCCCACGTGGAACTGGAAACTTCTGGTTAAAGGATACGCTGAAGAATTATAACCAACATGGGGCGCCTGGGTGGCTCCGTGGGTTAAAGCCTCTGCCTTTGGCTCAGGTCATGATCCTGGGGTCCTGGGACCGAGCCCCACGTCGCGCTCTCTGTTCATCGGGGAGCCTGCTTCCTCCTCTCTCTCTCTGCCTGCCTCTCTGCCTGCTTGTGATCTCTGTCAAGTAAATAAATAAAATCTTAAAAAAAAAAAAAGAATATGCAGATAAACATGGTCTTCTGGCTCTACCACATACTAGCTATGTTGCACTGGGTGAAACTTTAACCTCTCTAGAACTTTTTTTTTTTTTTATTTATTTGAGAGAGAGTCAGTGAGAGTGAGCATGAGAGGGGAGAAGTTCAGAGGGAGAAGCAGACTCCCCATGGAGCTGGAGCCTGATGTAGGACTCGATCCCCAGACTCCGGGATCATGACTTGAGCTGAAGGCAGTCGCTTAACCAACTGAGCCACCCAGGTGCCCCTCTAGACCTCTTCTTGTTGCCTCCCCACCTACAGGAGGAATTACATCTACAAGATGTCATAAGGATTAATTAAGATCACGTGCAGAGGGGCACCTGGGTGGCTCCGTGGGTTAAGCCGCTGCTTTCGGCTCAGGTCATGATCTCAGGATCCTGGGATCGAGTCCCGAATTGGGCTCTCTGCTCGGCAGGGAGCCTGCTTTCCTTCCTCTCCCTCTGCCTGCCTCTCTGCCTACTTGTGATCTCTGTCTGTCAAATAAATAAATAAAATCTTAAAAAAAAAGGAAAAAAAATGTAACCAACAGCCACAGAGTCTGGCAAGAATTCCTCAGGAAGAAACGGAGTTCAAGAAAAGCAGATTCAGTAACTTCAGTTGACACTTTGAATGTCAATACGGCAGCTTATTTTTCTTTCCCTGACAAGGAACCTGGTTAAAGAGAAAAGGTTGTATACATGTGGCGCTTCCGCTTACCTTTAACCACTCACAACGGCACAAGTGGGCACTGTTACTGCTATGTGACCGACGAACTGAGACCCAGAGACTGCCGGCCAGTTTCCCAAGGTCACACAGGGAACACACGTTCAAGCCCAGATCAAAACTCAGGGACGGAAGGTTTTGAATTCTGTGTTCTTTCAATGGCCAGTGCCTTCCAAAATGCTGAGTGCTACTGTACCAAATACCATAGCTAAAATAGGATTCCGGCCACAAATTCTGGTTTCCAGATCCTTGTGTTAGCCACTTGAGAGACTGCTCCACTCTTTTTGTGAAGGAAGCCTCAAGACAGTGATTTAGAAGATGAAATGGGCAGTACTTACCGGGGGGGGGGGGGGGGGGGCACAATTTGACCGAAGACAAGCATGGCTGTATCTGGAAATGAACGCTCTGCTTCACTACCTCCTGACTCTGTGGATATTCCCCTGGGAGCACACAGGGGACTATTACATGCAGGACTTAGATTATCAGTAAGTGCCGGGTACAGCTTTGTGGTGGGCGTCTCTCTGAGTTGCTGAAGCAAGAGATAAGCTTGAGGCCCATTCAATTGTGAAATTGGTTAAAGGGGAGAAAACAAATATCACCCCCCCCAACCCATACACACAGATATACTCAATGCAGACCATCTTCCTAGGAAAAAAGCGATTCTCCTGATATTGAAATTAACCATTTTGTTACTTCCACGGGCTTCTCCCTGCATTTGTTTGAGAAATATGTAAATAACTTTTGAGGAGATATTCTAGATATTTCTAAAAGTAAATCGTTACTGGAGAGCCAAAGTAAAAAGGAATTACAAATTATAGTTGAGAATCTAAGATTTTTTTTTTTTTTTTATTTGAGAGAGAGAGAGCAATCATGAGAAGGGGGAGGAACAGAGGGAGAGGGAGAAGCAGACTCCCTGTTGAGTAGGGAACTGATGCAGAACTTGATTTCAGGACTCTGAGATTATGACCTGAGCTGAAGGCAGATGCTTAACGTCTGAGCCATCCAGGTGCTCCTATAATTGAAGTAAAGTCTATAGTTTAGCTATTGTATTGTAAAGTCTATAGTATTAGCTATATAGCTATATAACGTACTGGTGTTTATTTAATCATTTGACAATATGTCATGGTTGTGAAAGATGTTACCCTTTAAAAAATATAACTGAGGTCATTTGGACAAACAGGGTATGTCTTTCCTTTTTTTTTTAACAAAAAATTTTTTTTAATTAACGTATAATGTATTATTAGCCCCAGGGATACAGGTCTGTGAATTGCCGGGTTTACACACTTCACAGCACTCACCATAACACATACCCTCCCCATGTCCATAACCCTACCACCCTCTCCCTACCTGCCCCCCCCGCCCCGGCAACTCCCAGTTTGTTTTGTGAGATTAAGAGTCTCTTATGGTTTGTCTCCCTCCTGATCCCATCTTGTTTTATTCATTCTTTTCCAACCTCCCAAATCCCCCACGTTGCATCTCCACTTCCTCATATCAGGGGGATCATATGATAATTGTCTTTCTCTGATTGACTTATTTCGCTAAGCATAATACCCTCTAGTTCCATCCACGTCATTGCAAATGGCAAGATTTCATTTCTTTTGATGGCTGCATAGTATTCCATTGCATATATATATACCACATCTTCTTTATCCATTCATCTGTTGATGGACATCTAGGTTCTTTCCATAGTTGGCTATTGCGGACATTGCTGCTATAAACATTTGGGTGCACGTGCCCCTTCGGATCACTACATTTATATCTTTAGGGTAAATACCCAGTAGTGCAATTGCTGGGTTGTAGGGCAGCTCTATTTTCAACTCTTTGAGGAACCTCCATGCTGTTTTCCAGAGTGGTTTTACCAGCTTGCATTCCCACCAACACAGGGTATGTCTTTCTTGAGATGGCCTTAGTATAGAGGTCAGAGTCCCTAAACTCAGGTTTGGAAAATGTGCTTTTTATACCTGAAGGGCTAATGCTTGGGCTAGAACTGATGCACCCTTTACCCAGGAAGTCCCCACACATTTCCTTGTTTGCTGACATAGGACCTCATGCAATGGAAAACTGTTGCCCCTGCTAAGCACAGAACACCCAGTTCAGTGTACCAGTGCCTCAGCAGCTTCCTGAACCTACCTAGCCTTCGGCATCGCCAATGGACCTTAATTATCAAGAAACGTACATATATATATATATATATACATATATATATATATATATATACACCCTTATCCCAAAATGTTCTCAGGCTTTCTTGAATTGGGATGAGAGCCACAATTTCATACTAATTTCCTACAGTTAAGTCTGCATATTACTTTCTAGATAATTGACTTTTTTTGTTAGATTTACTATTTATTGGAGTTTATGAGAATTTATAGTTATTGTTTGTTTGACTCTGACTCTGCTTTTAAGAGAGGAGCTAGTTTAGAGGTGCCTGGGTGGCTCAGTTGGTTAAGCATCCGACCCTTGGATTTGGTTCAGGTCATGCTCTCATGGGTCCTGAGATGGAGCCCTGCGTCAGGCTCTGCACTCAGCAGGGAGTCTGCCTGAGAGTCTCTCTCCCTCTGCCCCTCCCCCTGCTTAAATGTGCACCCTCTCTCTCTCTCTCTCTCATTCCTGATCTCTCTCTCAAATTAGTAAATAAACCTTCAAACACAGAGTAACTAGTTAAAGAGTTTCAGAAGAAATAAGAGGATGAAGTAACTCTGGGTTCAATAGGGCTTTTCAAGCATATCTAAATACCTTAGTTTCCTCAAACAATTGGCATTAGAAAGTGGACCATAGATTTTCATTTGCCTGGAACAGTCCCAATTTATACTTGTTATCCCAGCGCCCTCTTTCACTCACAGAAGTGTACCACTTGGGGTCATTAACCAAACTATCACCTCATTAGTTTGAATAACAACACTTCTTCATTTTGCCATGAGGAAACAGTGATCCCATAGTATTTAGGAGATTTACACGAGGCCACCCAGATCTCTTAGCACTCCAGCCAGGTCTCAGAATCATCTCTATAGCTAGGTAGGTCTCTTAATAGTGAATGAGGATAGGTGATAGATATCAGCATTTGGGTAAGCATTTTGTGAAAACCCAAGCACGAGCTGTTCATCTTGGCTTAACACTCAAGCAAGAAAACCAGAGCACCCCTGGATCAAAAACTGAGTGTGTCTCTCTGTGATCTGTGTCACCAGGGAAGCATTTCAATCAGTGATGTCACAGACCCATCTGATGAGAAGCACTTGCCATATGCTAACTATTTTAATAATATAAATTCTATTTAACTTAACAAGGGACTTGATCACATGGGAGTAGGGGGAACTAGCTATTCATAATAGTGAATTAATTGGGAATTACTTCCTCAAAAGCAGCTGTGTTTGCCGCTACAGCACACCCCCTCCCCTCTGTTCTCCTCCTTGGCTGCCAGTAATAGGAGTTGAGGAACATAATGTGCAGTAAGTGTTCAGAGACACAAAGCAATCTACTCCTGGGCTGGATGGGTTCCAGTTCTTATGAACTATCCACAGCAAAGCTGCAGCCTTAAATATGACAAAGCTATTCGGCATACAGCAGCCGTGATAGCAGAGGGCCCGTCGCGGCCCACCTTTAGATGAACTTAATTACAATCGGCAAGAGGAAAAGGCTGGGCCTTTTATACAACATAATGGAGTTGCTCTAATTTGTTTACCAATGGTGCCCAGCAAGGGCCTTCTCCCTGCAGAAGGCTTTGGTGTGCAGAGATGAATCCAGGCAACCACACTGTAGAGAATCTGGCAGATTAGGCTGTGAGGTGTGCATATTACAAATGGAGCAAGAGTCCTGGAAGACAGATCCCTTTTGCAGTCTGCTGTCACTTTGGGGGTTATTGTCTAACTGGATGTTCTGAATTCACTCAGTACTGCTTCTGAAACCATTTAAAATCATTGATGGCAACAGAAGTTTCCGATTATTAGAGTCTTGCAGGGATTTTGAGTGACAGTTAAGTAATTTTCAAGCTCACAGAATTGATATTTTTTACATAACAACTTAGATTTTTTTTTTCTTTTTAAACTGGGAGAAAAGAGTCGAATTTTTTTCTGTGTAATATCTACTGGTCTAAAAACAAATTCTAATATAATTTAAATATACATTAATGAAAAAGAAAGTGATTGAAAAATCTAAAATTATTTCTAAAAGTCATAGACTTTATTTCCCCATTCTTCTAAGGTTATGTCACTCACGTGCACACACACACACGTTATATACCAGTGAACTCTGGCTGCAAGTACAAGATGAATATTAGGATAAATTTTAAGTATTTTTCTTTTTTCACCTTACTACTTGGCTAAAAAAGAGCGTAACACTGCCATTGTAAAGTTTACTGATATTACGGCGGAGGCTTGGCAACTGAATGCAGAAGTAAGGGCTTCTCCAGCTAGCAAATGGGAGAAGGATCGAAGTATTCCACATTATATATTTTGTAAGCAAAAGCACCATACCATGAGCCTTTTGTGCTGGTGAATTCTGGCTTGCTTTGATGGTTGCGTAGTGTTACTCAAACTATTTGTAGTGAAGAACTTTTTTTCTTTAGTTTTCATTCCCTCATGCACTGTTAAAATAGAAACAAATTGCAAGGGAAAGATTACTTAAAAATTATAACAAGTAAAATGCAGAGTACAAGTCCAATGTTTTAGTTATTATTATATTCAACAGACATTAACATTACTTTGCCAAATTGCTATAGAAGTTTCTAAATGTTTACTCTCAATTTCTGTGTTTATTGAATCACAAACTGACATCTTCGCACAGACCCCAATTTGATTAGCAGTGCTCTAAGGCATACTGAGTTTAATATTCTCATCTTCTTTCCATTCTTTAGACCAGGGATTGCCAAACTTCTCCTGACAAGGTCCAGATAGTAAATACAACTGGCTTTGCGGGCCATATGGTCCCTGTTGCAACTACTAAACCCTGCAACTGTAGCATGAAAGCAGCCATAGACAGTAAGTCAACCAATGACCATGGCTGTGTTCCAATAAAACTTTATTTATAAAAGCAGGCTACAGGTCAGATTTAGCCTATGGACTGTAGTTTGCTGATCCCCACTTCAGATAGTCTGAACTATATTTCCACATGCCCTAAATATTTTATTTGTGTTTTCAAAAGACATTTTAAAACAGAATACTCACAGCTGTTGCCGTACATTTTAAACACACATTTTGCTTTAGTTTTCACACCTTTTGGAAATGCTACCAATAAAAAGAAGTTATAATATTTTAAGGATTAAATTTTTCTGGAGGGGGAGAAAAAAAAAAAGCAACAACCAAAAACACCATGACAAAGTAGTAGAGAAAGAACCCCAAACCAGATTCTGTATAGATATAAATTTTCTTACCTAAGGCAGCTAGGAGTTTTCAGTATTAGCCAATGTGGGTGGAGGGCAGTGGGGTGGGAAGTTCTCTGAATCTTTTCAGACTCAGCATAAATATACAACCTCTTTCATTCAGACCTTCATTGTGGCTCTTCAGAATGTTTTTAAGCGGAACGTTCTATGTGGGAGAGATTGTGGCCCTCTGTGAGACCTACCTTCCTGTTTCTCCTAAAAAGTGGCAAACATTATTTCCACCACAAACTCCTACCATTTATCAAATTGAACAGGGCTGTCTGTTTATATGTTCCTTTATTCTCATAGACTGAGCTACTGGGGATAGAGTCAAGTCTCTTCAAAGACTTTTTGTTATTTCCAATGCCTAGCTTAGCATAGAATGGAGAGAGATATCATTTATATATGTATGTGTGTGTGTGTATATATATATAGTATAATATTATGCAATATCAATAATATATATCATTTATATATAATGTATACATATATAAAATATATGTATAATTAAAATATTGTGTAGTTATTATATCGTATCATAAAATTATATATGTTATATTTTATAATATAAAATTATACATGTGATATATAATATACACATATATAATATATATAGACAAGGATCATATATATGTAAAACATACATCTGTGTGTATATATGTGTATATTTTCATGTGTCAGTCTTTAATATGTGAAGAGAGTAACTTGAAGTGAATAACCCCCATGATAGTTACAAAATGCAACTGGGATTATATATAAGGAAGTGTTTGGAATCTATGAGTAATTATGCAGGTGTGCTGCTGGGTCAGCCTTCCTTTGTTAGTTCAGTTCTGAATTTTTTCCTCCCATCCCTCCACTTTTGTATTACTTTCTAAAGAAGAATTTGGGTAAAAATCCCTTTACTCTAATACCTGTGATGGCTCCTTATTCCATAATCCATCTACCCTATGCTGTATTCTAATATTCAGGGCTAGTCCCAGCTTTCCCTTTAAGACATAAATCCCAGGGCACCTGGGTGGCTCAGTCAGTTAAGCATCCAACTCTTGGCTTCAGCTCAGGTCATAATCAGTGTTGGGAGATGGATCCCCTCATCAAGCCTTGCACTGGATGTGGACGCTGCTTGAGATTCTCTCTCTACCTCTGCCCCTCTCCCCAACCCTTGCTCTCTCTCTCTCTCTTAAAAACAAACAAAACAAGATACAAATCCCACTCCTCTCTCAGATGCCCCAGTTTAATAGTGCCTTTAACATCTTCCCCAAATCCACCCAAGCTTTCCCTATTTTTTCTTCCATCTCTGCTTAGGTGATTCCCTCCACCTGCCATGATCTTGTAAACGTCTATGGCTGAAGGTGTCATCTCTGCCTCAAGCTTCTCAGAATCACCTCCTCTGTGAGTTTTCTTCAGACCTTACAGTTGAAAGATTTTCTCCACAGTTTCTTCCATGGCTTTTCTATCTCCCTCTTAAATAACACATCATTTTCCGCCATTTGAAACTGTGAGGTGTACACATACTCCTCGCCCCATGTGACTATGAACATTGCAAGGCCAGCAACCTTGCCTGTTCACCCCACATTTTCTTTAGTTCCAGTCCCTTAGTATTTCTTGCCTAACTGAAGAAAGAGAAGAATGTCAAACTTGAAATGAGAGGTATTCAATGTCTTGTCCAGAATCTTTCCTCTCTTTCCTACTCCTCCCTACCTATAATCCTCTACCACCATGGGAAGTCAGCTTTACTTCCCGGTATCAATGTCCTGTTGTCTGAATGGATTAGTCCCATTGCGTAAGTGGTGGCTCCAAAGCACCCTTCTTTGAATCCAGTAGGCACTCTGGCCAAGTAGCCTTTGGGAAGACCTTAAGATCTGGGGAAGTTTTGTACATTTGTAAAGACCAACTCAATTCAGGTGAATGTGCTCTGGCTTGTGTCCAACCCACCGTTGTTGCCTACCTCCATTCCTCGTCTGGGAAATGCAACCAGTTAAGATTTTTAAAAGGTTTCTTGAGTATCTTTGATACTTCTCTCTATGCAGTATCATTCGTTCACTTCCAGAACATGTTGGCTGAAGTCCTGTGATTAATTCTTATGGTTACCCAAAGGACGAATGGGTAGATGAGGACTGGTCTGGCTGTGCTGCCACAACATAGCTAATAAAGACAGAAGTCACCTTGTATTGTGGTGGGGGAGTTGTGGAGTCCTTTGGGGACCATGGTTTCTGTTTCTTCAACTCCCAAACTACCTGCATAATACCTATTCACACATAGTGAAGCTTGGTACTTACTCAGTCTCACCTTGCCATCTCTGGGGCTAAGTTAAGGTCAGCTCACCTCCCACAAACATCTCAACTCAACAATCTGGTATTTTGTTTAGGAGCGGAATAGTAAAACAGGATACTGAGGAAAGAAGTCCTAGGATATAGTACACAAATTCTCAGATTGTTCAGGCAATATCCTTCCTTGGAATTTATTGATGATAGGTGACTTAAGAGGAAGTGAGGTATATCTTCACAAATTTCTGTTAATTTCTCTCACTATACATGTTAGAATAGGATAGTTCAGACACTGAAAAAATTCAGTTGCTTACACATTATTACTTTTTACTTTTTTATTACTTAAAAACCAGGTATATCAATAAGAAAAGTTAGGTATGCATATGTATAAATCAGTGTTTTTGCTGCCAACCCCTAGGGACGTTTACTTTTAGAAACAGATTTGCAATGTTGAGGGAGGGGGCTCTTCAGACAGTCTGAGAAGTTGAAAGCTGAGGAGGAGTACCTGCTAATAACTCTGTCCTTCTGGAAAACGTGAAGTCTAGAAGAAAAAGAAAGAGCAAGGGTGGGCTGAATCTGAGAAGAGAACAGATGGGCCATGGTTATGTCTGCCAGAGGCATGGGCAGAAAGAAATGAAAAACTGTTTTTGCTCTCCTTCCCCTCTAAACAGAGAATGTGTACACCAGAGCTCCTTGTGGGCTGGGGCAGATGGGATGCTTAGAGAAAAAAAGTCTGCCAATGCCTTTCTCAGAAGAAGAGGAGGCAAGCCCATGAGACTCACTTCCCCAGAAACCGCAGTCTGGCCTCTGCTCTGTATCTCGGCGAGAAAAACTTATCAGGAAAGAGCCTATTAAGAGTCTGCAAATAGAGCAGACAGTATGTCCGATTCTCTAAGAATCATTCCTGTTTGAAAAGTTGTATTTGTTTCAATACTTTACTACAGGTAACACTTTATAGTTTTCGCTCATGGATATTACTGTGATGTATACTGCAGCCCTGTATCAGGAGTCTGGTCTCAGTCCCTGATACACTAGTATCACTTTAAACTTGTTGTAAATCCTTGGGTACCACCAGACCCACTGAATCAGAAATGTTGGGTGTGGAGCTCAGTAATGTGAATTTGGTACAGGATGAAGAGGCCGAAGATTGAGAACCACTGTGATAACGTTTAGGGATAGGAGCTCTCAGTGAACGTCTTGGATCACTCCATTACCAGCACTGTGACGTTGGGCAGATTTCTCACACTCTCTGAAGCCTGCATCCTGGGTTGTTGAGAGAGTCAAATAGGATAATCCATGTGTCATTGCTTAAATAAACACCTCCAACCAGATATCTGTTTATGAGAGAGAGAGGCAGACTCCAGAGCAGCCACTCATGTCTCTTCGGGAGAGAAAAGCAATAATCTATTTGCTCCTCTGTATTTCCCAACCTCCCTTGAAGTTAGTTTGAGGCCTGGTAACTGGTAACTAGTTCTGACGGGTGGCCTGTGAGAAGTGATGTGTGTCCAGCCAGAGGCATTAGAACAGGGGTCCTTCCTTCAATCTTTTGTTCCCTAGCCATGAAGCATACTTTCTGTCCTACTCCTGTGAGCCAGGGATAAATCTTTGTTGTGTTCAGCGACTGAGATTCCAGGAATGATATATCGTGGCAGCTTGAATAAATTACCCAGGTCAGCAGTGTTGAAGGAAAAGCAACGTGAAAGAGTAAGATTGACAGTGTGATGTCAGAACTGGGGTAAAGCTGGTTCAAAGAGAGAGAATGATATTGTCTCCTGATGATAGGAAGCAGACATGGGGCCATGTCTTTATTCCCGTTAAGTCCTGGGAAGAAGACAGAGATCTCTGAAAGACTAACACCAAAGGAAGGACAGATAAACTTCTAGAGCCTTATTGTCTAGTCAATGGCTTGTGAACTTGACCAATTCAGACAGGTATTCTCGTTCTTTGGTTGTAGAGTGAGACGGGGATAGGGTGACTTGAGCTTGCTTCCCGTGAAAACCTACAGATTCTATATGTTAAAAAACACTATGCCAAGCCTTTTAATGGATTTCCTATCTGCCTTTGCATATTATCAACCCATTCTCTGTAATGCATTTCTTTTTTCTTTGCATCAAAAAAGCATCAGAAACCCATTTATGATCTGGTTTCCTTCTATTTGCCCCTCCCAGTTCCATCTCCTGACATTTCTCCGAATTCCTTCTTATTTTAAGTTTGAGTCATATTGGACCATTGGTGTTTTACTGAATGCATCCTGCCCTTTCTAACATTACTATATGTATCTTCCTGCAAAGTTTAACTTTTGGGAGCCAGATTGTGATACTGCTTCTTTCAGAAAGTCTTCTCTGACTCCCTAATATTAAATAAGTTTTTTTATCTTATATGATTTTTCAAGGTATATATTTAATGCACTTCCATTGAGGAGGGTAAATAAAATGACAGCTTCTCCTATATGTAAAGATGGAAAGTTCAGGTCAGTTGGAGGAATCTTCCTATTCAGAAATCTCTCTCTCTCTCTTTCTTTTTAGATTTTTATTTATTTATTTGAGAGAGAGAGAAAGAGAGAGAGAGCACAAGCAGGGGCAGCAGCAGAGGGAGAGGAAGAAACAGGTTCCCAGCTGAGCAGGGAGCCCAGCGTGGGGCCTGACTCTGGGATCAGGACCTGAGCAAAAGGTTGAGGTTTAACCGACTGAGCCACTCAGGTGGACACTTTTAGTTACAATAACACAAGGTATGTAGATGACCATTGTCCTGGACATAAGAAGCCAAAGGAATCTTTATTGACTTGAAACTGCTATTTGCAAAACTGGTGTCTCTGGAGAAGACATAGATTAATCTATATACAAACATCAGGAACTTCTTTCTCCTGCTTTTTCTTACAGCCTTTATTTTTTTCTGTTTCTATCTGGAATTCTTTTATTAAGGTTGGATGTAAGATCAGAATTTATTTTAATTGGGGTATGCCGGTAATTTTATTTAGTCTTTAGGTTTCTGAATATATATTTATTTCTGCTTAAATTTAAAATACATTTTTGCTATATATAGAATTCTAGATTGATAGTCATTTTTTCCAGAATGTTAAAAAATCATTTGTCTCCTGTCTTCCATAAATTCTGTTGAGACATTAATTTTAACTATTGTAAGTTTGAAGCAAAATCTCTCCAAATTTTGCTATTTTTTAATTATTTTCATCAGTTTTGCTTTATTTGTATACTGATATGATTTTCTTTGCATTGATTCTGCTTGGGTGCGCTCAACTTCATGAAACATCCATGATATTGTGTATCGATGTCTTATCAACAGGGTTACATTTTAGGTGAGTTTTCTATTTCTGATCCGTTGCTGCTTCTAGGGTGTATCCCTGTAGGAATTATAACTAAGAGCCTGTGTTGTACATTGGAGCCTCTTCCTCTGTTGGATCCTGAGCTCTAGTCCTTTGTCCATCAACACCAAAGACTGCCAGATACTCTTCTCCATTTTTTGAAGGTTTTTGTTTTGTTTTCCTTTTCCTAGCTTATTAGTCTCTTTGAATGTGCAACTTAAGAATTTAGCAAATATCTCATTGTAGGACTCAATGATATTCCCTCCCTTTTCACGAAATTTTAGCTACTTAAGTCTTTAGGTTTTCTTTCATTTTCATTGTTTGTTCATTTTGTTTTTTCTCACTAATTCCTTGATAGTTCAAGTTCAATTCATTTTTCTCTACCTTTTAGTGTCAGATCTTTTGCTTGGGCCATTTTTAGATACTCAGAGTCTTGCCTAGTGCCCAGAATCCACAAAGGCCCCAATGTGAGAAGCAGTTACAGAATGTTGACTCACATCCTTGAAGTTTCTGCTGTTAGATCCTGTTCTCTTAATTCTTCAATGCCATATAAAGCTTTTAACGTCTTCAAACAGATTTCTTTTCCTATTGTATCTGCTTTTCCTATTTGGTCCTGGTGATGGCATTATTTAGCCACAAACTAGGTATCCTCACCTCCCATCTTAGCTGGAAGAGGCAGTGCCTACCTCAGTGTCTTGCAGTTCTCTGTTTATTAGTGAATTTATGCATCGGATTATATACTTCATGGCCAACTGGATATCACAGTCTACATACATATTATACATTCTTATAATTTCCATGTTTATATCATATTTTTTATGTTTCTTATTAACTTTCAGGAATTATTATTATTATTATTATTATTATTTTTACGTAGGTTCCACACCCAATGTGGGGCTTGAACTCAATCCTGAGATTAAGAGTCTCATGCCGTACATACTAAGCCAGGTAGGCACCCCAGGAATTATTATTTGTAAATACTTTAGATGTTAATTCTCTGTCCATCAAAACATTTCAAAAGGCTAATAATAAGCTCTCACATCTCTGCTTATGCTATGATACCTTCCAAGGAACAGAAATTCTTTTTTTTTTTTTAATACAAGAAATTTAATTATTTTCCCCTCATGTTTTGTTTTTTTAATTTTTATTAAAGAAATTCTTCCCTACTCTAAGGGTCTCCTTTGGCATCCATCTGTGTTGTCTATTATTAACTTCATTATTTTATATTTCCATTTTACAAAAGATTTAGGCAATAGGGAATAGCTGAGGAAAGAGAGACTTGATTTTGGTTCCTAATATTATTCTTCAATAAAAGGAACCAAGTTTCCTTGGAGAAATGGTTGATTCTTTTTTTTTTTTTTCTTAAGACTTTTTCTTTTTTTTTTTTGACAGAAAAAGATCACAAGTAGGCAGGGAGGCAGGCAGACAGAGAAGGAGGGGAAGCAGGCTCCCTGTTGAACAGAGAGCCTGATGTGGGGCTCGATCCCAGGACCCTGGGATCATGACCTGAGCCAAAGGCAGAGGCTTTAACCCACTGAGCCACCCAGGTGCCCCGAGATGGTTGATTCTATAACTAGGACTGCAAATATACAAAATAAGCTGCAATATCTTCCATTGTCATAATGTAAGGAAGTATACACACACACACACACACACACACACACACACACACACATACACACACACCCAGATGGATGACAGTACAATTCTCAACAGAAACAGTGCAAGTAAGAGGAGAGTGGGGAAAAATATTTAAAATATTGAAAGAAAAAAACCTGTCATCCTAGATTTTATACCCGTTGAAAATATTTTTTCAAAAACTGATATGAAATAAAGAATTCTTCATAAATACAAAAAAGAAAAAAATCATCAGCAACAGACCTACATGATAAGAAATGTTAAATGAGATCCCTGAGGCAGAGCAAAGTGACACCAGAAGACACCAGAAGAATATACAGACACCAATGATACCAAGGAAGAGAATCATTCAATAGAGTAAGTATATGGGAAACTATATAAGATTTTTTTAATTATTTAAAGATCTTTAAAGGATAACAGACTTCTCAAAAAAATTAATAGCAATGTAGTGGGGATTTATCATACATTTATGTGGAAAAGTTATGGAACACTATCTTAAAGGCCTGGGGGGACAAATGGAAGTAATGTATTATAATATTCTTATATCTGAAGCAGTGTAGTAGCAGGTGAAAGTAGACTGTGATAAACTAAAGAATATACTGTAAGCCTGAAAATGATCACTAAAATAACAAAAGAAAGAATTTTAGCTCATAATCCAGCAAAGGGTGTTAAATGAAATAATTCAAAAATCTACTAATATGAAAAAAAGCAAAAAAGAACAAAGAAGATAAAAATTAGAAAAATTACAAAACAAAAAACAAGATGATAGAGATAAACCTAACTACATGAATTATCACATTACATATAAGTGGTCTAAACATTCCAAGTGAAAGGCAACAGTTCTTATTTTTTATTAAAACACTATAAGACTCACCTATATACTGCATGCAAGTAGAGTATTTTAAAAATATAGTCACAGCTAGGCAAAAAGTAAAAAGAAAGAAAAAATAAACTTTGCTCACATGAATCAAAAGAAAGCTGCAGTGGCTATATTAATATCAGACAAAGTATAGTTCAGAGAAAAGATGATCTTGGATAACGAATGTCATTTCATACTGCTAAAGGAGTCAATTTATCCAACATTCCTAAAAGTTTATGTATTAATAGCAGATGTTCAAAATTCAAAAGGCAAAAACTAGTCTAAGTGCAAGGAGGGAAAGATAAAACCAAATTAGAGCTGGAGATTTCAATAACCCTCTCTCTCCATAACTGATATGACCAGTAGTTACAAAATCATAAAGGACATATAAGACTTGAACAGCAATGTTTACCACCTTACCAATTGAAATTTATGGAACACTCCAAACAACAACAGAATACACATTCTTTTCAAGAGCACATAAAATATTAACCAAAATAGATTCCATTCCAAGCCATAAAAAAATGCCTCAATGAATTTAATATGATTCAAGTCATACAGTTATGTTCTTGTATAGCAATGGATTTAAATTAGAAATCAATAATGGAAAGCTCTCTAGAAAATTCCTAAGTATTTGAAAACTATATAAAACAGTTCTAAAATAAAATAATCCAGTAACCTAAGGAGAAGAGGGAAATTACACTATGTTTTGAACTGAAAGTAACACAAAAATGCAACATATCAAAAATTGTATGTGAGTTGTCACTAAAGGAGAATTTAGTGGTAAATTTATAGCACAAATGCATATTTTAGAAAAGATGAGTGGTCTTAAATCAATGACCTCAGCTTCTACCTAATGAAGCAAAATAAGAAGAGCAAATTAAACCCAAAATAAGCGGAATGAAAGAAATAATAAAGACAGAGTTGAATTCAGTGAAAAAAAAAATTTTTTTTTAAATAGAGACAATTAAATCAAAGTCTGGTTCTTTCAGAAGATCTATAAACTTGATAAAACTTTAGACAGGCTAATAAGGAAAAAGAGAGAAGACACAAATTACCAATATCAGGAATGACAGTTGATGTCACTGCATGTCCTAAGAGATATTAAGAGGATAATATGAGAACATTATGAACAAATTTGTCAATAAAATTGGCAACTTTGGGGGGGTTAGCCTAGTGGGTTAAGCGTCTGCCTTCAGCTCAGGTCATGATCTCCAGGTCCTGGGACTGAGTCCCACATCAGGCTCTCCACTCAGCAGGGAGCCTGCTTACCCCCTCTCTCTGCCTACTTGTGATCTCTCTCTCTTTCTGTGTCAAATAAATAAATAAAGTCTTAAAAAAAATTGGCAACTTAGATGAAATGAACAACTTCTTTGAAAGATGTAAACTATCAAATCTCAAAGATGAAATAGATGATCTGAATAGACCTATTGTCTATTAAACAAATCAAATTTATACTTAAAACCTTTCTGTAAAGAAAACTCCAGGCCCAGATGGTTTCACTTATAAATTATATCAAGTAGTTAAGGAAGAAATGAAATCAATTATACACAAAGTGATCTAGAAAATTGAAAATGTGAGACTATTCCCAGTTCTGTGTATGAGACCAAAATTATTCTGGTACCAAAACAAGAAAAACACATAAAAATTACCATAACAAACACTTGGGTATAATATCCCAGATAAATATTGATTTAAAATTTTTATTAAATCATATCCAAGAGTATATAAAAAGAATAATAGATCATGATCAGTTCTAGGGTTTATCCCAGAAATGCAATGTTTGTTTAGCACCCAAGTTCTATCAATACAATTTAACATATTGACAGACTAATAAAGAAAATATATGATCATCGTAAGAGGATGCAGAAAAGTACTTGTTAAAATTCAAGATCAATTCCTGATAAAAACTCTCAGCAAACTAGGAATAGCAGGAAACATTCCCAAACTGATAAAGGAAATTGATGAATAACCTATAGTTAATACCTTACTCAATATAGTCAAAACTGGTGCAGCCACTTTGGAAGATAGTTCGATGGTTTCCTATAAAAGTAAATATAGTCTTACCATAAGAGCTAGCCATTATACTCCTTGGTATTAATGCAAATGAGCTGAAAGGCTATGTACACACAAATCCTGCACAGAGAGGTTTATAGCAGATTTATCCATAATTGCCAAAACTTGAAGAAACCAAGATGTCTTTCAGTACATGAATGGATAAAAATGTGGCACATCCATACATTGGAATATTATTCAGCTCTAAAAAATATGAATGATGAAATAATGAAAAAGGCATGGAGGACACCTCAAAACATCTCACTAAGGGGGGAAAAAAGACAATCTAAAAAGGCTGCATACTCTATGTATGATTCCAACTATACAGTGCTCTGCAAAAAGCAAAACTATGGAGATATTATATAGACCAGTGGTTGCTAGGTATTAAGAGCTAAGGGAGGGAATGATAAACAGCCTGAGCACAGAGGCTTTTAGGGCAGTACTCTATATGATGCCATAATCATGGGCACATGTCATTGTACATTTGTCCAAACTCATAGAATATACAACAATAAGAATGAACACACACACACATACACACCCTGAATACATAGTTGTTTGATCAGACAAATGCGTTGCAGGCCAAACCTTGGGGAAACCCTAACAGAATGATTTCAGGTCTATAAATTGTTTTTCTGATGGTTTGTGAAGTGTCTTGCAGCTGAATAACCCTGAGAATCATTCAGAAGATGGAAAATCTTAAAGAAGGGCATGGATGCTTATTTTTTAAAATGAATGTTAGGAAATAACAGTGGGCAATAAAAATAATGTAGTGATATGTAAAAATGGCATGCAGTCTAACTTAGTCACCAAGCTACCCTCCTCACACAAGATTCATTAGTCTCCATGCCAGTTTTGCTATTGAGTACCTTTATAGAAATGCATGCAGTGTAATGGAAATGTACCTGTACCTTATTATACAAGTCTTCCAAGTATAAATAATGCAAGAGGTCTGTTCTTTGCAAAAAGATGTTGTGTTAGAAAATGAAAACTGTAAACAGATTTCTAGTGATAGGTATTGTATGTGCTCCAGACAGCATCAAGCTTTAATGCATGTGCTAGTGTTACGTGTGATGGGCACGCACACACCCACCCACCCACACACACACACACACACACACACACACACACTCCTTTAACTGTACTGGATTTGGATTTGGCATGGTTTTGTTTTCTTTTTTTCCCCTTTTTTCTTTTCTATTCCTCAGTGAATCTGTACAGAATCTGTAATGTGAGTGTTCTTTGTTCATGGTATTGTATACAAGGTTCCTCTGAAAATTAATAAGGCTGTCTCCAACTCACAGCCCTATTTGCATACTTCTCCCTTACCAGTTAGCTTTTGATTTTCCTCTCTATCTCTTTATCTTCAGGCTATAGCTGAATGGTCCCTCTGCCAAATTCCAAAACAGCCTTTCATATGGATTCCACATAATATGCTTCTCTCAATTCTGGACCATGAACTTGGGGTATTTACTCCTATAAGGTTCATCTGATTATTTTATAGTTCTTTTCCTTTAAAAAGTAAAATATGTAGTGTCGGGTTAAATTGATAAGGCATGCTAATGAGTTAATAAAAACAGAATTCTATAATCATAATTAGGATTATAACCAAGAGCTTTCCAGTAAAGCTACAGTACAACTAACCCTTTAAGATTATAATGTTAAGGGGCGCTTAGGTGGCTCAGTGGGTTAAAGCCTCTGCCTTCAGCTCAGATCATGCTCCCAGGGTCCTGGGATTGAGCCCCGCATCGGGCTCTCTGCTCAGCAGGGAGCCTGCTTCCGTTCCTCTCTCTGCCTGCCTCTGTGCCTGCTTGTGATCTCTGTATGTCAAATAAATAAACAAAATCTTTAAAAAAAAGATTATAATATTAAGCCATATCTAATTCAGTAGAGTGTACAATTAATAAATCTTGGTTTCTTTTTTCCTTGCCGCTGGGACTGTCTCGAGAAGAACTGAGTGAGAGGAACACTTATCTGCTCCTTCGAGGCTGAAAATAACCGAAGTCTTTGCTACATGGACAAATGGGCCTGCTGAGGACATGTTTCCAACATTTTCTCTTACTGGAATAACTCTTGTTTCCCAAGAAGGTCTTATTATACATCACTAGTTTAGTGTTTACAGGACCGTTATTTAGTAACTCATGATTCTGAAGTTGGGATTAGCAGGCCTTTTTAACCTGCAAAAAATATGTCATTCCCCTGGAGAGAGTATATTCAGCTCTTAAAAATTCATGGCCTTTAGCCTCTCCCAAGATTCTGAAAGTTACCTCCTCCCCATGAGATCTCATCCTCTCTTTATAATTGCAAAGACAACCGAGGATGGATGATATGCACATACTTTTCTTTGTAGTCAGAAGAATAAGAAAACTCACATACTGTACGCTCTTAGATTAAATCAGTTGCGCCTTGGGTGCCAATGAAAGTCAATGGAAAGCCAGCCACTAAGAAAGCTATAATTAAAATTTTGAATTGTCTCAAAAGGTAAGTTGGAAAAAAATGTAGAATATTTCCATTTTAAATCTCCTCTTGAGCATTTCTTGTTGGGGAAAAGTGGTGAAGGAAACAAGGATGCTTTTGTAATAGGTTACTCCTCAGGGGTCAAGAGGCTCAGAAGCGCCATGTGCAAGCAACGTAATGCAGAGGAAAGCTGCCCTGCTTTGTACGAATTGCACACCTACGGGAAGTGCCACCTCTGCCATGATTTTGAGCAGCGGAACAGACTTGGTGGCAGTTAAGAAAACTTTTTTCTTCCTTTAGGTGGATTTTTACTTTTCTGTCTCAGAAAATGAAAGGTTTGCCTTTGGAAGTGGGCTCTGCGTTTGACTCAATAGTTACCATTTGGAGGATCAGGAAAAGTGAGCGATCATATCTGCACTTCGCGCTAATGGGGAGGTAGCACAGGGGCCAGGCGGGGACTGAACACCAGGTTTAGCCTCGCTTGTTCTCTAGCCATCTTCCCCTTTCCTACATGTGCTGTGGTGTTATTATAGTATGAATTACTTGTGCTTTGGAAAACATACTGAAGCAAATCGGTATATAGATTTTCTCAGTGAGGAGAGAATTGGACGGATTTTAAAGTCAGATAAGCCCACTCAGATAAACAACTTGGGTTTTTCTAAGACGAGGAGGGATTCCCATTGTTAAGGTGGGAACGAGAGACACCCTCTAAGCAGATAATGGACTCTAGACAGGGGAGCAAGCTGGAAACCACATTATGTCCATAAGAAGACTCATGTGAATGGTACCATTTTTGTGCTTTTTGCCCCCTTTGGACCAGAAGCTTAGTCATATACAGCATGCAGTTTTGTTTTTTTTTTTTATAGATTTTATTTATTTATTTGTCAGAGAGAGTGAGCACAGGCAGATAGAGTGGCAGGCAGAGGCAGAGAGAGAAGCAGGCTCCCTGCTGAGCAAGGAGCCCGATGTGGGACTCGATCCCAGGACGCTGGGATCATGACCCGAGCCGAAGGCAGCCGCTTAACGAACTGAGCCACCCAGGCGTCCCCAGCATGCAGTTTTTACTTTGAAATATTCCTGAATACATTTCAAATTCGTTTTGTTACCCAAAGTCCTTTGTTACCCAAAGTCCTCAGTAAAACCCATATTACCATAGAAAGTTTTAATTATATTGTGAGGAATTAAACACGGGGCACTTCAAGAGAGTATATCTTGTCCCATATACTTCCTGCTTGACTTGGAAGTCTGTGAGGGTGTTCCATAGTGTAATGGTTAGCACTCTGGA
This sequence comes from Taxidea taxus jeffersonii, assembly GCA_003697995.1. Classification (NCBI taxonomy): domain Eukaryota; kingdom Metazoa; phylum Chordata; class Mammalia; order Carnivora; family Mustelidae; genus Taxidea; species Taxidea taxus. The sequence continues at coordinate 7,298 of ML110202.1, read as the reverse complement.
CTCTGAAGTCTGTGAGGGAGGAATAACATCTTGTAGAGGAAGAGTGTGTATGGAAGCTCTAGGTGGTGCAAGTATTACTAGCCCCAAGGAAACTGGGCAAAGCATGAATTCAGAAGCACACAATAGAGCTGAATAATAGCTCAGGGATATAATTTAGGGGCTGAAGGAAAACAATTCCCTCTTTCTCAAATACCTCACAGGAAGTTCACCCTTAAAACCTAGATTATATTTTCCTATACACTTAAAAACTTGACAGCAATGTTTAGACCTTTATTAAATATCTTTAATAGATATGATGAACTCTCATTATAGCCTTTGAGAAACACTGAGATATGCAAGGTGGTTTTTCCTCTTTAAAATGTCCCGACACTATGGTGCTTTGGGGATCTGCTTTGATTTCCTCTATGGGCTTTTCTGTTGTATGAGGCCTCAGACTCACTTGTTTCCAAACAGTAGACCTGTGCCTACAGATTTACTCCTCTCTGTCTGATGTATCTGTTCTAATAAGGTATGAACTAGAAGGCATATATAGTGAACTAGAGTAAGAGAAAAAGATATTGTAAGTTGTGCCTGAATGAATTGTTTATGAGTAAAAAGCAGATCAAGTTTTAGGTTAAATGGCAGTTTCTCTGGACAGGGACCTCCCTGGAGGTTTTCTCAGGGGCCCACCTTGAAATCTTCTCACATCTCTCAACACAGTGTACTGTGTCTGTGTGTTTCCTTACAGTCTCTATCCCTAGACTCTATATTCCTTGAATTCTGGGATTAGGCCTATTTCAATGATAATTTAACCCCATCCCCATCACTTATCAAAAAGCCTGACAGAGCATAGTTTTTCAATGACGTTTTTAGACCCAAAACTGAATGGAACTCAATACAGCATTTAAAAAATTATGTTCTCCAGCTCACACATATCTCCATCGCCCATGTCCATAACAGCCCTCCCCCTCCCCCGGACAGAAATTACTTAAATTAGGGTTCTCAACCCTGCACTTCAGAGTCACTGAGAGCAGTCCATGTTCTCATGTCTGGGCCCCTACCAAGGGCAGCAATTCAATAACCTGTGAACACTTTTATGTATGTATGTATTTGTTAATGCTATGAGATCATTAAAATGTGTAGCCAGAATTGAGAATTGCCAAATGAGTCTTCTATTTGGTTTTACTGGTTTTCATGCTTATCATCATGTACTTTGTAGGTAACATATTCACCATTTTGTTTCTTTTATCAGTTTATTTCAATATTTTTTACTGTTTTTTAGAGAAGTGAATGTAAATGGTATACTTTAAAATTTTTTTCATGTCTTTTTTGTTTGTTTGTTTTTATTTTTTCTTAAAGATTTTATTTATTTATTTGACAGAGAGGTCACAAGTAGGCAGAGAGAGAGAGGGGAAGCAGGCTCCCTGCTGAGCAGAGAGCCTGATGTGGGGCTCGATCCCAGGACCCTGAGATCATGACCTGAGCCAAAGGCAGAGGCTTAACCCACTGAGCCACCCAGGCACCCCTCATGTCTTTTTAGCTGCCAGTAAGTACAAATGAAAATTTGGTTAAATATCCAGTTATTGGCTACAAACATTTTTACTCTTTAGCAATTTATAGAAGTCCCATTAACTTCTAGCATTTACTGGCATTAAGGAGATACGGGGTATAGCTGGGGAGTTGCTACCTTTCCATGAGTAACTCCTTTAGCTTTGCAAATATAACAGTCCCTTGAATGTCTTTGCAAATAGGAATTAGATAATTTCTAAATTTTTTTGGTAGAATAACTGCTTGTGTTTTAACTCTGTGTAGAAGGTGGCATTTGAATGCTTTCTTCATATCGGTTGCCTTCTTTGAAACTGTTGAATGTTTTCATGTGTGACAATTTTTCTCAGTTGTCCAAAATCGGGATTAAGCATGGTTTCTGATGGTTTATGTCAGAGGTTTTGTGAGTTCCTATCTAATATCTTAGGCCCTAGTGAAGGGACAGAGGCTTAAACTAAGAATTTTTTTTTTTTTTTTTTTTTTAAACATGAGTTCCAGGTGCTCACTGAGTTGAAGAAATAAGCTACAGCTGGAGGCTGTCTGACCAGCGAATCCCTGCTGGGCCAAAGATTGTCTCCGCATCTACTGGTGAGACTAAGTCACTATTTCAGAAGCAGCCTGTGGTCTGCACCTGTGGCCTCAGGAGACGCTGGGAGTCATAGGAGCACACTGCTCTTTTGTTTGGAAAACACCTTCGCGGACATTTTGCCGGGCAGCCCATTTTCTCTCCGTTTCTCTTACCACAAAAGGAGGTGAGTTGGTCTCTGCAGCAGATTGACAGGAGCTAGAGTTGTTTTCCAGAGAACTGAAAAGGGAGGTAAGGGAAGAAAGAATGGGCTAGGGAGGAAGAAGGGGCCCTCGGTCTGACAGGATAATTAGGGAATTCCATAGTTGTGCCTGACATTGAATTTTAAGTTGTGTGCTGTTTTTTGCTGTGCTTTAGAACTCCTTAGCCATACCCAAATCTTTAGAAAAATGCATGACAAAAAATGGGCTTGTGTCACTGGTGCTTTAAGGAATGTAGGTGGAAGGACTGTGTCGCATTGTGGTGCCCTTCAGAGGGCCTGTGGAGTAAGAATTGAGGAGACACGTTTGCCCCATCCTTAGGTATCTTCTGAAACATTGGGCTAGATCCTGGACTTTCTGTAGTGCAGTAAAAGTAGACTGGAGTCATTTTTACTTCCATTAAGCCACACATTCTGGAGGAATTGGAGGCAAAACATTATGCTTGCTTTTGGAAGTGGGAATGAGTAGCTCTTGAGCTTTTCTGAATACTGCAAACAACTACATTTATGCTCTTCACCTAGGATGTGGTTAGGGCCCAGGGTATGCTGGGACTAAGTCTTTAGTCACTAAATCCTAGGACTCAAGACTCAAGGCTGTAATTCAACTGATATTCCCAAGTACCTGCTTCCTTCAGCCCCAGCTTCCTGATTTAGGTGGTGTATGCATGATTCCTCTGGGAGCTCTGTCTGCGTTCCCCACATAGACCTTTTTATTCAGATATTTAAGCTTTACAATGTTTTTCATAAACTTCTATCTGCTAAAGTTGTTGTATGTCTTACAGGAATTATCTTTTCTGTGGGTGGGACTCCTAGAGCAATAATTTTATTGTATACTTTGTATTCCCATGAATCTAAGAGGGCAGTTGGATAACCCACTCTGTCTCTTGTATAATCACTCTACTTCATGTTTTCGTGGGGGAAATTTCAAAACTCCCTGTATTTATTTAAACAAACGATTTTTTCCTAAATGTAAACAGGCAGTAGTGCAACTATTGTGCTCTTTAATTAGTTGTCATCCCTACTGCCTTGGCATAGAACTGAGAAATTTTAAGGTACTGAAGAATTTATTCTGGGGAGAGATTGGTGAATGTACTTGTTTCCTATCGCTGCTGTAACAGTTACTACACACCCTGCATATTGTCTTACTGTTCTGGAAGTCAGAAATCTAAAATGGACCCACAGGGCTTTGTTCCTTCTGCGGATTCTTGGGGAAAACCCATGGTCTTGCCTTTTCCAGCTTTTAGAGGTTTCTCGCATTTCTTGGCATTATAGCCCTTCCTTCCATCTTCAAAGACAGTATCCTAGCATTTTGAAATCTCCGACTCTATTTTTCTCTCTTTCATTGGTCTCCCTTTTGTCATGACCTCCTCTCCTCATCTATGACCTCCTCCCATCCTGCTCTCATTAGTCACCTAATGAATACATTATGCCCAACTATATAATACAGGATAGTTTTCTCAGCTCAACATCCTTAACTTAATCACATTTGCAAAGTCCCTTTTGCCCTGTAGGGTAATGTACTCACAGATTCTAGGGATTGTGTGTGAACATCTTTGGGGTGTGTTTCTTTTGTCTCATGACCAGCATGCATATGTTAGGACAACTGTTGAGATTTGCAGTGAATAGAGAATCCTACCTTGGTATTGAATTGTTGGGCCTAAAAAAATGCCCCACCGAACAAACACCAGTCTCAGGGAGCTATCTGACACTGTGGAATAAGGATACCTACAGTTGCCCCGAGTGATAACCTCAGAAGTTAAAGAAGCATTTCATCTAAAACATTGTGCTTGCTCTTCCCTTCAGCCTCCCTTTCAGTTGTCTACATAGAAAATTTTTACCATATCCCCATTTTTCTAGTCATTCTTCAGATCTTAAAGCTAATTAATGTTGAAGCATTGTCAGATGGGGTTTTGCAGGCCTGATGATTCTGGACAACACTTTTTGTATGTTAGTACCTCATCATCTTTGGAGTTGCTTGCTGAGTAATTTTAGATGACTAATAGCCTCATAATTAGATAAATAATTGATATGGTTTAATTATCTGCTACTTTGCAACTTTATTAATATTCGTGTTGGAGTGTAGGTGCCTTCCTGCCCTTTACCTGCCTGGGAGAAAACCTAATCCTCCACGGATTTGGTGAGACATGCTAGAGAACCCTTGCTAGAATCCAGGACATGTAAATTAGCCATCTTGTTCCCAAACATTAGCAGCTGTTGTTTTTAATTATTAATGAGATGGTCAGTATCTGCTGTAGGGGAGTGAAACCAATTGAATGGGCTTGGTGTTCATATCATTTAAAATCAATTTATTATTCAAGAATTCTAAACCAAAGTAGTTGAGTTGCCCAGAGGTGGCCAGAAGACCACTGGCTTTGGTGGTTTTGTGACTCCAGGCTATGCATGGGGTTGTGTTGTTGCATTCTTGTTAGGGGTTGGCCTCTTACAAGCTAGACTGTAGCCAATAAAGAATAATTAATAACTCAATGGACTATCAGTTGAAATAATAAATGACAGTATTTTGCAAATGCAAAAGAAACTTTTTCTAATTGCCTATCATTAACTGGAAAAGCATCATAGAAATGTTAAACCACAGAAAATTTTTACATAGCTGGATTAAGTACCAGAAAACAGTAAAAGGAAAATGAGTGAAAGCGGTGAAAAGGTACAAACTTCCAGCTATAAAGAAGTCTTGGAGGGGCGCCTGGGTGGCTCAGTGGTTTAAAAGCCTCTGCTTTCAGCTCAGGTCATGATCCCAGGGTTCTGGAATCGAGCCCCACATGGAGCTCTCTGCTCAGCCGGGAGCCTGCTTCCCTTCTTCTCTCTCTGCCTGCCTCTCTTTCTGCTTGTAATCTCTGTCTGTCAAATAAATAAATAAAGTCTTAAAAAAAAAAAAGTCCTGGATATGTAAGGTAGAGCATGGTGACTAGAGTTAACAATACTGTATTATATATTTAAAAGATGCTAAGATCTTAAAAATTCTCATCACAAGAAAGAAATTGTAACTATGTATGGTGATGGATGTCAACTAATTATAATCACTTCACAATATAGTATATGCATATATCAAATCATTATGTTGTATCTGTGAAAATAATACATTACATGTCAAGTGTATGTCAATAAAAAATTAGCACATCTCAGGGCTGAAAGGGAAAAAATAGTAAACAAAGTATTTGCTATTTTTTCTTAAAGACACTATATTAGAACTCCATTTTATTAATCATAATTTTTATATCTTTGAAATTATCATCTATATGATATATCACAATCTTATTTTAAGAAAGCAAACATAACTCCTATTTTTTCTGCTTTACCCTGGGAGGGTCTGGGTATTTGATAACCACACTCAAATGATCTTATTATCTGACATAATATACATTTGATTTTAAAAGAAATTTATGAAGTAACTATCACAAGCAAAAAAGAAAAGAATCATTGGTACTGGACTGCAGAAAATTGGAGAAAGAAACCAGTATTTGCTTTGAATATTTCTTAATGAATTAGCTCCATGGGCTTAGCACAGAAGTATACAAGAAATTCAGTGTTTACTCTGTTGATTCAAATTATATTAGTTCAGAAAGATCTAATTAGATGATTACTGATTGAGATTATAGAGCTCCAAGTGGTAGGTAGACTTTTTTTCTCCAGAACCTTAAGCTGTTCTTAGGCAGATGTTTTCACGTGATCAAGATACATGCCATGGTTCTACATATACCAGTATAAGTTTGTTTTATGCTATCAGTGACTTCTTTGGACTTTATATGAGTTAGTAACTATGTTAGCCTGTGCAAAGTTTGCAATTAAACAACAACGAGAAAATAAAGTGATCAGAAGTAGGTGGTATAGACAATGTCCAGGAAATAGGAATTAATAGGGAAAAATTTTCACCAACTATTGTCATGGACTTTTATTTACTGCTGAGGATGGCATTCCTTGAATCTGACATTCAATTAAGATGATATAGCAAATTGAGGTATGTAATTTTTGGAGTTTGAATGTTTGCTGTAGATGTTGGTTTGACAGATAATTGCGGAGGAGATCAATACTCCCTGACTAGAAACAGGTTGGTCTGTACAGGGAGACATGGACATGCTAAAGGTGGGCTTGTTAACAAAGGCTACTCATGATAGGGCTGTGATGCTTCATTGGTTGGAGACATTTAAGATCATTTGGAACAAAGATTCTCCCTGACTACTCATTCTGGTGCCATTTTAACTTTTAATCAATCAGCTGATCCCTGATTAGACAGAAACTTGATAGCCATGAGAATGAAGATAAATAATCAGTGGTCAGTGACCATGTTAAATGACTGGCTTATTAATACCTTAAGCAAGTAGGGTCAGGAAGAGCCGGACTGAATCTAGCTGTGATAGCTGATTGCTCAAGGAAGACATGTAGCCACTGAACTTATGACCTTGTTGGAGGTGGGAGGTGGGTAGAAGCTGAATCTACCAAGAACGTTAGTAATGTCACATGTATAAAGTTTCTTGCCTCCCCACTTCCTATTCTTAAGACGTTTAGGAGTTTTCCCTGTTGTCACCTATTGGAAGACTGACACTGAGAGTTTTCTTTTCTTTTCTGTTCTCTTCTTTTTTCTTTCCTTTTCTTTTCTTATTTCTTTTCTTTTCTTTCTTTTTCATGGGCTCCACATGCAGCTTAAACTCATGACCCTGAGATCAAGATATGAGTTGAAGTCCAGAGTTAGGCACTTAATCCACTGAGCCACCCAGGAGCCCCAAAAGTGATCATCTTTTTAAGCAGATTAAGAATCAAGTCATCATCGGGACGCCTGGGTGGCTCAGTTGGTTAAGCGGCTGCCTTCGACTCAGGTCATGATCCCAGCGTCCTGGGATCGAGTCCCACATCGGGCTCCTTGCTCGGCAGGGAGCCTGCTTCTCCCTCTGCCTCTGCCTGCCTCTCTGTCTGCCTGTGCTTGCTCTCTCTCTCTAACAAATAAATAAACAAAATCTTAAAAAAAAAAAAAAAAAA
>ML110201.1:26460-37386 GCA_003697995.1 Taxidea taxus jeffersonii | reverse complement strand
GTTTAAAGAGTTAAAAAAACTAACACCATAGGCTCAAGACATTGTATACTGAGTTTTAATATTTTGAAGTCTGCTCAAACACTTATTTTGTGCTGCCAACATAATTATTTTTTACATAAAATTTCAAATTTCTCTTGCTATCTTGGTTTAATAATTCTCTAAATTGTAAGGTAAATGACATAGTTAAGTACTTTTTAAAACCGCAGTCAGGAGCCAGTAACACTTTTTAAAAACAGGAGCCCCTCAGTGGCAGGTAGCTCATACATTTTTATAGAAGCATATAAACACAAGTTGATAAGACTGTAGTGGTCAGCCAGAACCACTCATTTTCATCAAAATGACCTTATCATTCTCACTGGTGGCTTAGGAGTAAATTATAAATTTGAGCTTTGAAAATAGATATTGCTCAGATTTTTTTACAATTAGATTCCATGTTCGAATTCAAAATACTTCTTTTGAAGCAAGTGTTCTGCTACCTTTTAAAAGTTTGAAAAGTCTCAAGTCTAGAGAAACTGCTAGTTTACCATTACTACCCCACATCTTGGAAATTTCAGGTACTTAGGAAAGGTAGTAAAAGCTCTGATCCTGCTTATAGAAGTATACTACACAAATCTGGAGGTATTTGCATTAGTAGGTGTTTGATAAATATTTCTGGAAGAGAACTTTTGGTTCTTAACATTGTGGGGTGTTACTTCGAATGGACTGTCAGGACCGGTGAAGTTAGAAAGGTATGATTGAGCTGGGAGAGGGACTTGTCCTTTTTGTGCCAACTGGAATGGAAGAATCATTCCTCACATTTACTAATGGCTTGCTGTCTGCCAAGGGTTGGGGACTTCACATTGAGTGATCCTATCTCCCTCCTCATGGCAGCCTCATGAGATGAGCATCAGGTTTTCCACTCTGGAGCTAGAAAACCCACTTGTCCCTTGTGTGTGACATCCCTTCACACTGAGCATCCTTGTGCTGGCCCAGTTGGGTGGGGATACAAGTGCCGATTTAGAGTGACCCTGGGGACCCCTGTAAGCTCATGCACTCACCCTCTGGGTTCCCTCCCTACAGAAAGAGTACTTCAAGCAGTATGAAGTGGGACTCCAGAATCTCTGCCATTCCTACCAGAGCCGTGCTGACTCACGGGCCAAGGCCTCCGAGGAGAGCCTGCGCACTTCTGAGAGAAAGCTCCGAGAGACAGAGGAGAAGCTGCAGAAGCTGAGGACCAACATCGTGGCGCTCCTGCAAAAGGTGCAGGAGGTGAGCCAGGCAGCCCTCTCATTGCAGCTGGACCACCTGGTGTCTCAGGGAGGGGGGCCTGGGCACCTCCTGCTCCCTTCTCCCCACTCACAGGAATCTGTGGTTCCAACCCTGGCTGCACAGCATCCTGACCAAGAGGGCTGGAGGTGGTGCGGCTGCCTGGGCCTCATCCCAGCCAGACCCACGGTATCAGATTTTTGCCCTTGTTTAGATATTCTGGTTTACAACCTGGTTTGAGAATCCTGAATCCTCCAAGCCATAAAACAGAAAGTAGTTCTCACTTTTCCAGATGACGCCCAGATTGGGATTGGGTTGCCCAGAAGTGGGGAGGGCCCCTGTAGGGTCTTGCACCCAGGCAGTGAAAACTGTGGACTTGTTCTATGTCTGTCCTGGGGATACTGGGTGAACCACATAGGCAAGATAAGGTCCCTACCCTCATGGCCCAGTAGTCTGGGCCTTCTACAAGAGAAAGAAAACACAAAGGCCACTTTACTAGGGTGTTCTAAGAGGGTATTTGAGCTGAGAGTAGACTCAGTTATACAAGATTGGATGTGAGTGGGCAATAGAAGAGGTGGGACCTGTGTGAAGTTGGGGTCCCTGGAGGGGTGTGGCACAATCTTGTTTGTAACCTAGGATACTTATTCTGGTTGGTTGTAGGAAATTCTGGAGTGGGATGGAAGTTAGAAGCCAGGGCTTGGGTGAGGGGGTTCTCACTTACCTGGGTGAGAGATTTGGTGGCCTGAATCTTAGATGGTGACTGTGAGAAAGATTTTGTAATATTTGGGGGGAAGGAAGGAAACAAACAGGGGTGATTCTTCTGATTTGTCTTGAGCTGCTTGGTGAGGGAAGGTGGTAGGTAAACTATACTGAGACGGGTGCAACCTGGGGTGGGATAATGCAGTTGGGCTCTTTGGAATACTGAGTCTGAGAAGTCTGCAACACATCTCAGGCACCTAGGAGCCTGGGGTAAAGGCAGGGCAGGAGCAAGAAATCTGGGCGTCATCTGTGCACAGAGGATGGGGAGGGGGGAGAATGATCAAGATGGGACAGGCCTGACAGCCAGGGCGGAGGGGGAAGAGGAGGGGACTCTGGGCTCAGGCTCCTTTGCCTGTGAGAAGGATGGGGAGCCCCCCCACCACATTCTGGCTTCTAGCTGACTGCTCCCTTCTATTCCAGGACATAGACATCAACACAGATGATGAGCTGGATGCCTACATCGAGGACCTGATCACCAAGGGGGACTAAGGGGTTCAGAGACAAAGATCAGCTCTTCTGCCCTTTAAGGCAGAGTTCTCGGGGGGTGGTGTTTTGTTTATGGGTTGGTGGACTTACCTTGGTTTGACTCACGTGAGATATTTGTGCTTTTGGAGGGAAAAATACTCTGATTCTTTGAATCTTCCTCCCTAAGTTTATAAATATTTATTTTTTAAAAGAAATAAGATGCTGCACCTGCTGTGAGACCATACATTTTTCTTTTGGTGACTCTTGGGCAAAGGACAACCAGGATGCCAGGCTCCTTCAAGTCTTGTCTCCTGGTTCCTCAAGATGTGGTAAACCCAGTGTCATCCATGAGTTGGAGAAGCTTCGGGGGCAGGCCTCCTCTCTTCTAGAGGATGAACAATGTTGAAATCTGAGGGGTAGAGCGGGGAAGGAACCCTCCAGCGTGGTGCTTCTCCTATGGGCTTTGATTTGGGGGACCCTTGGGGGGAATGAGTCAGGATGGAGGCTCAGTGCCAAGCTGCTCCTTCTCAGGTCAGGGACATGAATGTCGCCCAGGCAGCTGTCAGTCATCTTAGCTGTGGCATTGTCTAAACAGCTTGGGGAAGAAAGAGCCTCCCATTCAACCTCCCCATCCACCATTCAAGTTCTCTCTGTGGCAGTGATTTCCTTAACCATGGATAGTGAGGTTTCCCACCCCAAAAACTTGAGTCCAGGTTGAGTAGTAGATCTGACTCTAGTGGGATACACACTAAATGAATGTTTGAATTCCAAAGGATTCTTTTTGAGAAAGCTTCTTATGACAGAGCCCCTGGTGCTGATCTGGTGGTGACCTCTGCCTGTGGCAGGGTCCGGAGGGAGCACACTGCCTCAGATGGTGCTGGCTGATCTGGAGAGCCTGCTGCTGCTGCTTTTACTGTTCCCCCCTCTGCCTGGCCCCACTGGTCCATGCTCTGGGCCAGACTGAAGGGGGGGTGTCACTGAGCTGCAGGGACCCCAGAGGCAGCTTTGTTGGAAGCACACCATGCCTCCCCTCCCATCTAGTCACAGCCTCACACAGCTGTATCCTTCAAGTGACTTCTCAGGGTCAAAGACAAAGGCAAGAGTTGCTGAGTTTCTCTTCAGTGGTCATTGGAAAAATTCTGGTTTGATATCCTCCAACTCTCCTCTCTCCTCTTTATTTGGGGACTTTGGGTTTTCTAGAGGCACAGGAAGTATGGCCTGATACCGCTGGTCTGTGATTCAAACGTTTCTGTGTGTGTTTCCGGCATCTACCCACCTCAGGTCAGCAGTGGCCCACATGCCACTCTGTGGCCTCTGCAGAAGACTGGGAGGCACTGGTGAGGGAAGTCTATCCACTTGTGCGTGTGTCCAGAAGTACCTGCAACTTGTGGTTTTGGGACTTCCCCAAACCACACCTCTGGGGGAGGATTATTTGGAGAAATACCACTGAGAACCTGGCCTCTTCCTCTGGAAGTTCTCTGAGCCTTGGGGTTTCTTGAGCTGGTAATTCCTCTCCTGTCCAGCTCGTTTTCCTTTATCCCAGGCAGCATGTGGTTCATTTTTGTCCCCAAATCTGCTGTTTTTAATCTAAAGGAAGTTGGTTCTGCATTTTTACCAGAGGGCAATACCCAAGTTTTTTATTTACACAGCTGTAATCAAAATGCAATACTATAAAACTTTTATTGGTGAGACTCCTGAACTCAGTCTCTTTTCTTCTGTTAGTAAAATCTAGCACTTTCTACTTATTTCTTTCTATCACTATGGTTTTAAACTGTCTTCAGATTATTCCTCATCACCATCTTCCTTTTTCTGTATTCACCTTCCTTAACATGCACAGAAACAAATGCTGAATTCTTAAAACTTTTTGGCTTGAACTCCATGTGCCACTTTGTTGTTTAAATCCAACCACAGCTGTACTGAATGCAGCCTGTTTCCAGGCAGAGCTCCTGCCATTCTGGGTGGGAAGATAAAGTGCAGGGTCCCTCCCCATTCCATGTGATGGGACCTGCCTGGAACTATCTGAGGACCTGAGGAAGGAGGAAGTGGTCAGGCTGGTTTGTGGCCTGAGGGCCCATAGCACAATGGCAGCAAAAAGGTGAATGAGTACAGCATTGCTTGTTTTTAAGGAATGGGAGCAACGGGGTTGGTCTTTAGTTTTTAAGTGACACATATGTACCAGTAAAAATTCAAACACTACAAAAAGACTGCAAAGCCTGAAAAGCAAGACATCCTTTCACCCTTGATCCCCGTTTTCTCCCTGAAAAGAATGTCCATGCTGAGCACACATCTGTTCTGTTTCTGCCTGTTTCCCACTCAGTGCATCTTGGAACCTGTTTCAGAATAGCCCATATGGGTCTACTTTTTTCTTCTGCACAACCCAATAGCATTTCATTGTCTTAGATGTACTGTTTAAGAATCTACTACTTAAACACTTGGGTTAACATTTATGAAAAATGCTATGATGTGTGTGTGTGTGTGTGTGTGTGTGTGTGTTGTTAACTCAGATCTATATGTATATATGGTAAATTCCAAAGAGAAATGGCTGTGTCAAATGGTAGATATTAATATTAAAATATTAAGATACAGTCCAGAAAAGACCTCCAACTTTAACGACTACCAACAGTGTACTCCCCCCCCCCCCAACACCCCCCCACCACCACACTTGTCAGTATGCAGTCTCTTCCATCCTGTGAACTCATCTGGAAGGTGAAAGTGGTGTATTTCTGAGTTGGTTTGAATTAAGATTGAGCACCTTCATTGGCGAGTTATATCTCTGATGCAGTCTGTAGTTCTGAATCTGGATTAGGGACTTTACAAAAATGTTTACAAAAATATAAGATGATAACCAAGGGTTGAAGTCCTCAGGAGAATGTTCACCTTGTATAACCCCTTCAGGTCCTCAGTGTCCCACAGATTTAGGGTTATAACCCCCACTTTAGGATCAATACATTTATTACTAAGTCAGGACAAAACTTTAACATGTTTGTTTACTCAAGGAAGGCATAGGTTACTAGGTTGAGAAAAACTACTCTGGTTCCTTCTTCATCTGAGTGACATTATTTTTAGCTGCTCTTGTTGGGTCCAGTTCCCCATGTCTTCATGACCGCCTTTCAGACCTGTGGTTCAAGCAGTGGTAGCCAAGAGTTCATAGCTCTAAGGACCAGAAAGTGATAGAGCTCAAATGTCTCTGCCATTTATTAGAATACAAGGCTTGACTGAAGTAGGCAGTGCCCCTGGCTACTTACCCCTTTTGGAAGGTTCTCTAGCTGGGCCAGGCTATCCTGCTGGTGGATGGTCACTAAGGTGCCTAAAAGATCCTCAGAATTCCACTAGAGGGTTCTGGCTTTTGTTGGAGATGGAACCTGAGGCTTCCTTTGGAATGACTACAGTGCTTTTGGGTCCCTAAACAGGTAAATGGCCAGCTTGGCCAAGGGAGGCAGAGCTCCAAGGGAACATGCTTTCTCTGCTGCCCTGTTTGAGGCCTCAGACTGTTCTGTCTGTTCTTAGCACTTACGGGGTCGCCCTCTCCATAGTGGGCAAGACAAAGACTGGACAGAGGAAGGCCCTGGCAAGGAGCATCTTGCTTTGCAATGAGCCAAAATATTGACCAGTCTACTCCTCTACCCCTCCACTGCCACCTTTTTCATCCAGGAACTTGCAATGGGCCTGGCCTAACTAGGGCTCCTGGTGGGTCCTGTAGAAATTTCCTTCCAGCTCACATGCTTCAGAGAAATCACTCCCCAGCCTGGCTTATTTAAGGCATGAGGCTAGTTCACTTAAAATTTACTCCGAGGCCCTCATAGATAGCCATTAATCTGGGGCTGGTCTGACTGAAGTTGGAATGGAGTCCAAAGCCCTTGTTGTCCTGACCCTGAATTTTTGTGTCCAAGAGTCACTGGTCACTGTGAGCTACCTGTAGGCATTTCACTGCTTACTCAGTGGCCCTCCTGGGGTGTTACCCCAAAGCCATCCCCATAGCCTTCTAGCCATTTGGCCTGTTTCAGTATCTCCTAAGGGCGAGGAGCGGTGGGGCTTCCATCCATCCTCCTCCGGGGCTGTCCTGCAGGTTGCCTATGGTACATTCTGGCATTTCCAGCAGCTGGCAGCCAAGGTCTAGAGAGTGGGGGAGCTCATACCCCTGGGGCACACTTGGACCACAAAAAGAAGGATCTAGACATCTCTCTTCCCCCTTTTCCCACCGGACTTGGGTGAGAGGCTTCCATGGGATTCGCTGGGGCCACTTCCTGCCCCAGCAACCACCTGTTGTTTGTGAAGCTGTGGCCAGCTGTAATTCACCACTTTGTACTGTCCCTCCCTTTACACTTTAGTGAAGGTCTGGGTTCTCACAACCCTCCCCAATGCCCCTACCATTTAGGCCAATCTGTCACCGGGTGTGGGACACTACGGTGGGAGGATAACTATTTGTTAGAAGGGAAAGGGTTTTCAGTTCCTTAACCCTAAACCATCTATCACAAGACAACATGGGCTGGAGAACTGGCTGCAAATTCTTACCTGGCCCAGAAGACGCCCGCGGCCAGGATCCAGCCGCAGTCCCATCCAGGCGCCGGCCTCTCCCAACCCGCCGACCGTTGCGGTCGGCGGAGGGCGCCCCCTACACCAGTTCTCCAGACCCTCGAGGCAGGAACTTAACAGCATCTGCACAGTGCAGCTGCACGGCACCGTGCAGCTATCTGGCACGTGCAGCTGCGTGCTGCGCAAGCGCCTGCGAACACAACGAGCCCGCCAATGGGGCGGTGGGGCATGAGAGCAGAGGGTGGGGAGGAAGCCACCGAGACCAAACTCAGGTTCATGAGGCCCGCTGGCTACAGCATCGGGCAGTGGAGGGCTGGCAGCACCACCAAACACGGCCAGATTGGTGGCAAGCTGGGGGACGGCGGCCCCAGGGTCTTAACATCCTAGGGTGAGCGAAAGGCCTTGGGCATCCAATGACCTCCCCACACCCCAAGCAGAAAAGTGGCTGGTGTTTTTCGTTGTTTTGTTTTTCCTTCTGGCGTCTGTGTATTAAGCCCAAGTTGTTTTTCAACTTTTTTTTTGCCACTACAGAAAGCATTTTGTGTAGATGACTTTGCGGTGTGGTGCTTTTATATCTGCAAGATAAAGGACCTGGGAAGGAAGCTGCATGTTTTACGTCTTAAAATAGCCATCTCCAGGTAGTTTTCCTTGAAGGTCTGGCCTGGTTGACAGCCTGTCCGCCTCTCCTTGGACCTGAGGCATCTTGTGTCTCACAACCGTGGCCCATTTTCTACTGGTTTGTCCTTAGCTTGGTGTATGTTGTTACTTGAAAAGTAAATAGTTTTAGAATTTGGAGATTCTTATCATGTTTAGGAAAACCTTTCCCCTTCTCTTCACTGCCTTCCCTCCAAACATTCTCTTACATTTTGTTGCAATATTGAAAAAAAAAGTGTGCACTCCCTGCGGGATACATTTCAGTTTAAGCGGTAAGGCAAGAGTCAAGCTTCAATTCTTCTTTCAGATGGAAATCCCTATGTTCACCCCATTTATTAAGTGAACAACCATGGTCATTATTTATATTCCATTCTGTTTGGTGGGCTTGCTATGACCCTTGGACATGTCAATGAAGACATCCTGTTATCAGTTGGAGAGGTGATTCTGATGTGAGAGGTGGAGCCCCAGCTGAAACTAGAATTTTGGGGATCAGGAGCATCTAGATGGATCAATCTCCCTCACTGTTTTGTTTTTTAATACTTTCCCAGCCTATTCATAGAATTTATTCTGTTAAGTGAAATTTACTTTTTAAAAATATTTTATTTTTATTTGAGAGGGGGAGAGAGAGAGAGAACAGGAATGTGGGGGCAAAGTGGGAGGGAGAAGCAGACTCCCCACCGAATGCGGTGCCCAACTCCATGCCAGGAGCCTGAGGACCTGAGCTGAAGGCAGACTCTTGACTGACTAAACCACCCAGGCACCCCCATTAAGTGAAATTTAAGATCATGTTGCCAAATTTTTTCCCATCCTTGCCAAAGAAAAAAGTTCCATTGTGATTTAAATTATAATTGCATTAAATTTAGATGTAAGTTATGGGAGGGCTGACATTTTTATGACCTTAAATCTCCCCAGAGGATATGAAATGGTTTTTCATTTGTTTGACTCCTTTTAGTCCTATAATAAGATTTTATAATTTTTTCATACAAGTTCTGTAACTTTCTCATTTATTTCTGTTATGGTTTTTGTCAGTTATTGTGAATGGGATATTTTTCCCATCTCTGTTCCTGGTAATTAATACAGAGAAAAGCAAACACCTAAAATATTTTCTATGTTGTGAACTCTGCTAGCTTTAAAAATAAATCTAGGTTTTAATAGATGCAAGGCATAAATTTGCCAGTGCACCAATTTAATTGCCATTTTATATTATTTTTTAAAAATATTTTAATGCTGGGGCACCTGGGTGGCTCAGTGGTTAAGCCTCTGCCTTCAGCCCAGGTCATGATCTTGGGGTCCTGGGATCAAGCCCCACATCAGGCTCTCTGCTCAACGGGGAGCCTGCTTCCCCTCCTCTCTCTGCCTGCTGCTCTGCGATCTCTGTGATCTCTCCCTCTATCAAATAAATAAATAAAATCTTAAAAAAAACTTTTAAACAATTTTAATTTTTTTTTTTTTTTTAAGAGCGTGCAAGTAGAAGGAAGCGGGCAGAGGAAGGAGAGAAAGAACCTTAAGCTGGCTCCACCTGGAGCCCTTGGCTGGGCTTAGTCTCATACCCTGATGAGCCAAAATCAAGAATCTGAAGCTTAACTGACAGATCCATCCAGGTGCCCTACCCTTTTGCTTTAGCTAGAAATGATGAAACAATATTGAATAATTATCTGGATCTTGTTTCTGATGTGTTGGAGATCCAGATGTTAAGAGTAGAGCAGAATATTGGTTGTTGGTTTTGGTGAATGGCCTTTAAAGTGTGGAAAGAGTTTCTCTCTTGTTTAAACTTGGAGCTTCAGAAATGGAGCCATGGCTGCCAGTCTTACCTGAGTGGAGCGCCCCGGGGTACTAGTTACATAGACTGAAGTGTGGGTTGGGTGGCACACAGTTGTCAGGCACACAACCCTGACTGTCAAGCCATATGAGATTTTTTTCCTTTAAGCTGCTGTTTTAACAGTTATTTTTATTAGTGTTGCTGCAAAAGAATAGTGTATTTATAAAATATTTATATGGTAAGAATATGCAGTGTACATCTATGATCTTGTTTATTATTTATTTTTTAAAAAATATTTTATTTATTTATTTGACAGACAGAAATCACAAGTAGGCAGAGAGGCAGGCAGAGAGAGAGGAAGGGAAGCAGGCTCCCTGCTGAGCAGAGAGCCTGATTTGGGACTCGATCCCAGGACCCTGGGATCATGACCTGAGCCGAAAGCAGAGGCTTTAACCCACTGAGCCACCCAGGCACCCTGCTCTTGTTTTTTTTATTTAAAAAAAAATTTTTTTTTTTTAAGATTTTATTTATTTATTTATTAGAGAGAGAGAGAGCGCGCACAAGCTCAGGCAGACAGAGAGGCAGGCAGAGGCAGAGGGAGAAGCAGGCTCCCTGCTGAGCAAGGAGCCCGATGTGGGACTCCATCCCAGGAAGCCGGGATCATGACCTGAGCCAAAGGCAGCTGCTTAACCAACTGAGCCACCCAGGCGTCACCTGATCTTGTTTTTTAAAAAACATTTTTCTTAACCTTATAAATCTGTGTGCCTCTCCTGGTGTCTCTCCCTTTTCCTCCTTGCCCAACAATAACCATCATCCTGAATTTGATGTGTTTGTTTTTGCTCTTTTAAAAACTTTTACCACCTCAGTTTCTGTTCCTAAATAATTGTTTTGTTTTGCCTGTTTTTGACTTGAGTAGACATAACATTAACTATTTTGCAATTTATTTCTTTTCAATATTGTGTTCCAGAAATTCATCCATGTTGTTAAGATGTAGCTGTGATTTATTAATCTTCACTGCCATATACTATTCTAGCATTGCTAGATATCATACAGTAATGAAAAATGAATCACCCCTACAATGGAACGTATAATTTTTTATCTATGTCTCTGTGACTGTCATTTGGATTGTTTCTAGGGTTTTTTTTTTCTCTTTACAATACAGCTGTGGACATTCTCCTTTACATCCTCTGTTGCATGCATCATCCTTGGAGTAAACCTGCTGAATAATATAGGTCATACCCCTTTCAACCTTACAAGGTAATGTCAGATTATTTTCAGAAACACTTGTATATGTTTACATGCTCACTAGTACTAAGTTCTTCAATTCTCTACTTCCTCACCTACACTTGATATTTCTAGACTTGTGGATTTTTTTTACCAGTCTGGTAGGTGTATAGTTGTAGGTCATTGCAGTTTTATTTATTTTTGTCATTGTGGTTTAATTTGCATTTCCCTGATTTCTCATGTGGTTGAGCACCTTTTCTTATCTATTGACCTTTTTTTTTTTTTTT
>ML110201.1:12953-26060 GCA_003697995.1 Taxidea taxus jeffersonii | reverse complement strand
CATGTTGAATTCTATCTAAAGTGTTTTCTGCATCAATGGAGATGACCATGTGTAGTGTTCTTTATTTTTTTAATTAGGTTTTTATTATTATCAGCATATATTATTTGTTTCAGAAGTACAGGTCTGTGATTCATCAGTCTTACACAATACACAGTGCTCACAACAGCACACACCCTCCCCAGTGTCCTTCACCCAGCCACCCCATCCCTCCCACCCACCCTCCACTCCAGCAACCGTCAGTTTCTTCCCTGAGATTAAGAGTCTCTTATGGTTTGTCTCCCTCTCTGGTTTCTTGTTTCATTTTTTCCTCTCATCCCCTATGACCCTATGCCTTGTTTCTCAAATTCCACTTATGAGTGAGATCATATGATAATTGTCTTTCTCTAATTGACTTATTTTACTTAGCATAATACCCTCTAGTTCTACCTACATCATTGCCAAGATTTCATTTTTTGATGGCTGCATAATATTCCATTGTATATTTATACCACATCTTCTTTATCCATTCATCAGTCAATGGACATCTGGGCTCTTTCCATAGTTTGGCTATTATGGACATTGCTGCTATAAACATTGGGATGCAGGTGCCCCTTTGGATCACTACATTTGTATCTTTGGGGTAAAAACTCAGTAGTGCAATTGCTGGTTTGTAGGGTAGCTCTATTTTCAACTTTTTGAGGAACCTCCATACTGTTTTCCAGAGTGGCTGCACCAGCTTGCAAGAATGGTTTTTTTCCCTAATTTCCTTTTTGTTACTGATTTTGAACTATCTTCACTTCAGCCTGAGAATGTGGTCTGTATATTAGTTTTTTGAAATTTGCTGAGGCTTTATGACTAATATTTAAAAATGTTCCATGTACACTTCAAAAATATATATTCTGCAGTTATGTGCACATTACATCAAGTTTGTTAAAGGTGTTGTTGGAAATATTGCTGATATTTTTTTGCCTCTCTGAGCTCTCAATATAGGGAGATTGTGGGTTTATGGGTATTATGATTGTGGGCTTATCTGTTTCTCCTTACAATTGTGTCCATTTTATTTTGAGATGTTATTAGATGCATAGGAGTTTTAGAACTTTGTGAATTTTATCTTTTATCACTATAAAATGACTTTATTTGTAGGAGTTGACATATAGAAATACGTATTTGCCTTAAAGTCTTACCTTGTCTGTATATTTATGTTTTCAGTGTATTTTTATAAACAGCATATAGCAAGATTTTTAAAATCCAGATTTTCAATATTACCCCCAAATTTAACTTACTTAAATTTTGTGTATTATTGATGCATTACTGACTTATTTCTGTCTTATTCTGTAATTTTTATTCCACCTTATCTGCATTCCTTTTTCCTCTTTCATGCCTTCTTTTAGATTGACTGAAATCCAGCCTCCCCCCACCCCCATACAATGTTTTCCCTTGTTTCGGAAATCTGTTATTCTTTCTTTAGTGATTACTCTGTGTTTTACCTAATACTTAACCCACCAAAGGCTAACTCCACAAAACTCTTAATATTGTTTTAGTAAGTTTTTATTCACACTTTTATTTTCCTTTGGATCCTGAAAGATATTTTCCCTGAGAATACTAACATTTTCTCTTCTAATCACTTTTTTCTTCTTTCTTAGGAGGTCAACTCCCAGTCTGATCAATGCTATTATAAGGTAATTCCCATCACCCACCCCAAATCTGAATGCTTTTAAGATTTTGTTTTAAGAGTCTTGCAGTTTCACTATATTGTATTTTGCTGTGGATGTCTTTTTATTTATTTTCCTGACTAGGATTTGTTGAGATTTACTCTGTATATTGGTCTTTCTCATGATTTCTTGGAAATTTTAAAATTATCAACTCTTTAAAACAGTTCTGCTTCCAGATGCCCCAGTGGCTCAATGAGTTAAGGATCTGCCTTCAGCTCAGGTTATGATCCCAGGGTCCTGGCTTTGAATCCCACATCAGTCTCCTTGCTCAATGGGGATCCTGCTTCTCCCTCTAACTGCCGCTCCCCCCGCTTGTGCACTCTCTCTGACAAAATCTTAAAAAAAAAAAAAAAGTTCTCCATTTCAATTAGACACATATGGGGCCTTCTCACTTTATTCTCCATCTTTTCTTTCATTTTTTTCACATCTTTGTGTTTTATTCCAGATTCTTTCTTCAGATCTTACTTCTAAGTTACTATTACGCTCTTCAGTAATACAGTGTTCTAAAATTATTTTAGTGCTTTTTTTGCCAATTTCTGGAAGTTCCTTAAATTTTTTAATATACTGTTACTCATTTTCAGTAATGAAAATCCTAGAAACCTTCTATTTCTAGAAATACACTACACATGCTTATTTTATATTCTGTGTCTGATAATTTCACTACATGGAGTTTTAAGTCTGATTCTGCTATTAAGTCTGCTATTGTTATTTCTGTTGGCCTATGCTCATGGCCAACATGTGCTTTTATTTCCTTGTATGTTTAGAGATACCACACTTTAAGCTATTCATTTTCCTTGCAACATCACATCTGGGATTCCATAAGGCCTGGAATGGAGAGAGCCTTCAGAGAGGATTTCTTTGCTTCTCTCATGTGACTGGGGACATTGCCAATTTGAGAACATGTTATAGTCTCTGCTGAAGGTTTTTTAACTTTTTTAAAAAAAGATTTTATTTATTTATTTGACAGAGATCACAAGTAGGCAGAGAGGCAGGCAGAGAGAGAGAGAGGAGGAAGCAGGCTCCCCGCGGAGCAGAGAGCCCGATGCGGGGCTCAATCCCAGGACCCTGGGATCATGACCTGAGCCGAAGGCAGAGGCCTTAACCCACTGAGCCACCCAGGCGCCCCTCTGCTAAGGTTTTATTGGACCATCCAGCTGGTATGTATTTGGCTATTAAACCAAATCAGGTAAGGGTCTGCTCCTGATTGTAAATTCTTAGGAGATTCTTTTCTGCTCTGCTTAGGACTAATCTTTAAGACAAATAATTTTCCTGTATTTGATTTTGGATTCATTATATCAAAAGTATAGACCTTTGGGAGTCCAGCTTTATGGTCGACATCTCCTGTTAAATACCCTACCCTGAAAATGTCATTTGAGGCAGTGAAAACTTAAACTCACTGGTACAATAAGTGACTCTGAGGGAAAAGCAGACTTCAGACTCTTCTTACCTTTCCATGTTTCTGCACTCAGTATTTGGTCCAAGTATTCCTTATATTCTTTCCAACTCATAGATGCTTTTAAGATGTTTTAAAATTTGGGGGCGCCTGGGTGGCTCAGTGGGTTAAGCCGCTGCCTTCAGCTCAGGTCATGATCTCAAGGTCCTGGGATTGAGTCCCGCATCGGGCTCTCTGCTCAGCAGAGAGCAGAGTCTGCCTGCCTCTCTGCCTACTTGTGATCTCTCTCTCTCTCTCTGTCAAATAAATAAACAAAATCTTTTAAAAAAAAAAAGATGTTTTAAAATTTTATCTAGGGGTGCCTGAGTGGTTCAGTGGGTTAAGCCTCTGCCTTGGGCTCAGGTCATGATCTCAGGATCCTGGGATCGAGTCCCACATCGGGCCCTCTGCTCGGCAGGGAACCTGCTTCCTCCTCTCTCTCTGCCTGCCTCTCTGCCTACTTGTGATCTCTGTCAAATGAATAGATAAATAAATCTTTTAAAAATTTAAAAAAAAATAAAGCCACGGCAAATTTAAAAAAAAAGTAAAATTTTATCTAGCATGCCTAGTTTTACACAAGGGTGATTGATATAATAATTTATGATAAAAAGCTTCCCAACACTGACCCATTCTTGCATTTCTGTGGTAAACCTAACTCGGGCATGGGTTTACCAACTTGAGGTATTAGTCTTTGGTATATGACTGGATTCTACTTGCTATATGGATTTTTGAAAATTCTGTTTTAGTAAAAAGAGTTTATTTATTTGAGACAGAGCACACACACAGGCAGGGGTAGCAGAAGAAGAAGGAGAAGCAAGCTCCCCACCGAGCAGGGAGTGAGATACAGGGCTCAATCTGAGGACCCTGGAATCATGACCTGAGCTGAAGGCAGGTCCTTAATCAACTGAGCCACCCAGGTGCCCCCAAAATTGTATTTTTAAAAAGATTTATTTACTTGAGAGAGAGAGCACACATGTGTGCATCAGTGGGGGAAGGGCAAAGAGAGAGGGAAAAGCGGACTTTTTCCACTGGGTAGTCCAATATGGGGCTCAATCCTAGAACCCCAGGATCATGACCTTGGCTGAAGTCAAGAGCTTACCCAACTGAGCCACCCAGGCACCCCTGAAAATTCTATTCTTAAAGTTAGATTGAAATACATATTTCTTCTGTGCTGTCCTTACCAAGTTTGTTGTTGAAGTTATATTGGCCAGTTTCATAATAAGAATAAGAAACTGCATTGGGGGGTGTCTCTGTGCTACACTTTGACATTTTTCTATCTGGTGTCCTTTACTCACTTCATGTTGAGCCCTAGCCCTGGGGATAAGGGAACTTCAGGCCTTCTCCCCCACAGTCCATCAGGAGCAAAGACTTGGACCCTAGAGTTTGTGGGTGCAGGAGTTCCCCTGAGTCACTAAGTTCAGCTCTTCCCATTTGCATCTCTGAGGTCCCCTCAAATTTGTCACTGCAGCCACACTTCTCAGTGGCTCTGAGGAATATCCCCCTGAGCCTTTACTTTGGCTAGGACATCTGGCTTGGAATTAATTCAGCACCTATTTACTTAGCATCTCCTATGTGCCAAGCACTGGGGATGCTATAGTGTGTAAGACAGACATGATTCCTACTCTCGTGAAGCTCCCAGTCCATTGTGAGGTGGAGGAGATAGTCAGCAAATGAATAAAATATATGGTATGACACATCATGCCAGAGTGCAGTGGAGAAAAAAAAGCAATTTGTTGGTAGCTTTCTAGCACATTTGGGTACATGCAGGTCAAGTCCATGTCCCTGACCTTTTTAAGAATTGCTCTAGTCTCTATTATTTTTTGCTTAAGGATTGCTCAGTTGTCCCACATAGATTTCACAATCCACTTGTCAAGTGTTTAAAAAACATTCACAGGGTTTTGATTTGGATCATGCTGGATTCGTAGATTTGGGAAGAACCCATATAAATGAGCTGGCCATCTGTGAAGATGGTGTTTTTCCTTTTAATTCAGGTCTTCTCTATCATTCAGTAAAATTTTAAAGTTGTATCTGTAAAGTTCTTTTGTATCTTTTTGTCAGATGTACTTTGAGGCCCCTTAGGGTCTCAGAATCTTCTTTTGTTGCAGAATCTTTTTTTCTATGACCTTTTCTACTCAGTGATGGCTGGTGGACAGATGGCTGAGAGTGGACTGATCTTCTGTGATCTGGTTAGAGTAGGTTCTAGAATGTCAATCTGATGTCATTCTCTGTTCAGAGCCCTGTCTGGCTCCACTCCAGGCTCTTTCCTCACTTTGTTTCGGCAGACTGGCTTTTGTTACCTCTGGGCTTTGCCCATGTAGCCCATCTTCTCCCTTGGCAAACCCCCTTCCACTGCCCCCACCTCCCCGGGGCTGGGGTTCAGGTTTATGCTAGGGCTGCCTCATCTGCCCTGCTCCTTCTAGCCAGTGGTGAGAGCTGCAGGACTAACCAGTGCCTGCCTCCCCCACAGGTGGGAAAGCAAGGCCCTGGTAAGGAAGGAGCCATACAGGGCCAGCCCAGGATCCCACAGCACTGGGGCTTCAGGGCAGGTAACTGGAGCCTGGCTCTAATACTCGAGTGGTGCCATGGCCCACCATCCTCTCACTTGGAAGCACTGACAGTGGGACCTGCCCCCCCTCCCTTGCCCACCACCCATGGGCCGGTCCTGGGAGCTAGTGATCTGAGTTGCTTAGCAACCTGGAACAACAGAAGCAGTCCAGGTCATGGTTATAGAGTAACCTTGGAACTCACCAAGGTGGGCTTCCCTCAGAGAGAAGAGTGGGGTGAGTGCCTTGGCTTGGCTCCAGATAGCCCCAGGAAAAGCTGTGAACCCTCCCTGAGGTTCTGTCTTTGCCCTCTGCAGGCTTCCTGGCCCAGACACTGGTCTTCCACCCTGCTCTCTCCCCTCCCCATTTAGACCAGTTTTCCTTTGCTTTCCTCAGTGCAGAGCAGAAGACAGTCCCAGGCTCTGCCCCCATGCTGCCTTATAGGATGTCACCTGTCCTGCATCAGCCCTAATCTACCCAGTCACAGACACACTCAAGGACAGGGCCTTGGAAAACTCCAAATCCAAGGTTTTTATTACCGGTCAGAAGGTGCTCCCTCACAAACAGTGTTGAGATGAGGTACATTGCACAGTTCTGCTGCAGGCCTGCTGGGGCTGCCCAGCCCACCCAGCTCACCCTGCCTCTTGAGTGGGCACCCTAAGGCATCTCATACGTTGGTGTTTTCACTTTTGTTTTTTTATAAAAACAAAATCAGTCCTGGAGTATACAGAAAAAAACCCTGTGATGAATTTTCAGGACTCAACTTAAGTGGGAAGGGTTGGAGTAGGGGTTCTGAGGGGCTGGGACAGTGGCCACAGTGGCCCAGTCCCCCAACCATTGACAGAAGCCTTTGAAAGGGGGTCTGAGGAGAGGGCGGGGCACAGCTGACAGGAGGGCTAAACTCAGACAGGAGTGCCCTGTCTTCATCATTTTTTAACTTCCACATACCATAGAAATTTAAGCAAAATAGCTATTTTTATATATTTCTATATCTCATATATATATGTATATATATATATAAATCAGGCAAATAAAGGGTTCAGGGGGTGTGGAGATGGACACCCCAGAGGTGCCTGAGGCCAAGGTGGAACCCTGGGCCTCTGGTGCCTCCTGAGGGCACCAGCCCAGGCTGAGCCAAGTGTTTGTTCTTATTGCTGATTTGGGGCCTGGTTCTGGGGTGGGGAGCACCTGCAGGCCCTGCCCCCCAGCCCTTTCTGGCCTCTCTATGGCTGGGAGCAGCCCTGGCATGGCCAAAGCTAGGCAAGGAGCTGTTGCCCTCAAATCTACATGGGGGCCGCTTGGCGTCCCCTCCCCCACAGTGGGTATAGCTGTAGCTCCGGAGACAATTGTGCTCTCCTGGGCCAGGCGGCTCCTCCAGTTCTCTTGTCTGAGTCCTGTGCTCCCGGTGACAGGGCAGCTCCCATACAAACGGCCCTGCTATGTTGAGTGACAAAATGCTCCCTGCTCAAAGGGGTCTGGCTTCCTGATGTCTTAAAAAGAAGGGGCTCTTGCCAGGACATGTTTGTGGCAAGAAAGCACACTTAGAAAGTTGTCTGCTAAGTGCTGTACTAAAAATATTTACTAAACGTCTTGGCTGGAAAGAAATGGAGATAGTTTTTTCTAAAAAAAGTCAAAAGTGGCTCCTCAGGAAGGGCCAGTGCCTCCCTGGGTGGGGCTGGTGACTGGGGCAGCCCAGGGCACGGGCCAGCCTGCCTGAGTTGTAGTAAGTGGGAGCTGGGGTCCCAGTGGGAACCAAGTCCATAATGAAGGGGCTCAGGTGACCCGGGGCGCCTGGGAGCTGAAAAGAATGCAGGTCAGCATTTCCTCCTTCCAAGATGGGAGCCCCCAAAAAGTGTAAAAAAAAAGGGGTGGGGTGGGGCAGGGAAGGTGTGGGAGGAGGGCCGTTGAATACTAAATTGAGTGCATTAAAGAAGAGGTGGACCAGGCTGTGCAGGCGCCTGTATTTGCAGGAGGGGTGGCGCTCAGAAGATGTTGGGGCACATGTGCCAGTCCTGCCTCTCCTTGGCCTCCCAGTAGCCGCCCTTGTACATGCAGGCCGTCTCCCCGGTCAGTGGGTCCAGCCTCTTCTCAAACCACAGCGGCATGTACACATCCGCCTCCTTCTCTGCTGGACAGGCACAGTGGGCGGGCTTGTGGACCGCGGCCTCTTCCCAGCCCCGCCCCCTTCCCCGGTTTCCCCATTCCCTGCCCCCAGGACATGGCTTTCTTCCACCCCTCCCCCCATACCCTCACTGCCCCTGGGGTCCCCCTCTCTCCCCTCTCCCTTCCCACCCCCAGGGCATCCCTTCCTTCTGGGAACCTGTTCCCCAGCCCCAGGGTACCCTCTCTCCCCGCCTCTCAGCCCAGCCTCACCTTCCTCGGTGCCACAGCCCCGAGAGCAGGCCTCCAGCCGCCGGCGCCGCGACAGGCGCTGCTTCTCCTCCAGCCGCTGCTTCTCTGTGTTGGCTTCGTCCCAGTGACCCTTCTCCATCAACCGCTGGTCTGGCCGCAGGCGGCTGTCCGTGGGTGCCACGCCCTCCTCGTGCTCGTTGAGGGTCAGGGCCAGCTCCGAGAAGTAGTACATGTTCTCGGCGTTCTCCCTGCGGTGGCACGGCTGGCGTGAGCTGGCCCGCACGGCCCCCGGGCCACCTGTCCACCCCCAGACCTCGCTCAGCCAGCTGCTCCTGTGCGGCTGGCTCCTCCTTTTCCTGCCCGCACCTTGCACACTCCCTCCACCGACCTGCATCTGTTTTGCTATTCTCCTTCTCTGGGAATTTGCCGATTTCCACCCGTTTTAAAACTAGATCAGCGTGATGTTGTTTCACAATCTCATTACTACTGCTTTAATGACTAGGACATGGCGCTGTCCTCTTTTCACATCTGTGATGTGGCTTATATGTGCCTTCTCCCCATTCTAAACCGTCTCGCAATTTGTCCACTCTCTTCATTGGTTGAAGATGAAACTCTGTTGATCCTATTTTAGGTTTTTCTGCTTTACTGAGTTTACTTTTATATTCTCCTGCTTTGTTAGGATTTATTTTGCTGTCCTTTTTCTAACTTCCTGAGATGGTTGCTGAGCTCATGATTTTGCAGCTTTTCTTCTTTTCTGTGTGTTTCAGGTTAGGCATTGCCCTCCAAGTATCGCATTAGCTGAATCTCACAGCTTTTATATGTATTACTTTAATTATCATGCAGTTACATTTTCTTTAAGATTATTTATTTATTTATTTATCTGAGGGAGAGCGAGCAAGTGGCGGGGAGGATGGAAAGAGAGGAATGGGCAAACTCCGCACTGAGCATGAGGTGGATGGGGGGTTTGATCTCACTTGAGATCATGAAGGGAGCAGAAATCAAGAGTCAGATACTCCAGGGACTGAGCCACCCAGGCGCCCCTTTATGCAATTACATTTTCTGATGTCCACTGTATCTTTTTTGATCTGTGGATTAGTTGGAAGTATATTTCTTGAATTTATAAACATCTGGGGATTTTTTTCTAGTCATCTTTATTTCTAACATAATTGTTTTGGAGACAGTATACTGGTATAATTTCAGTTCTTTAAAATTTGCTAAAAGACCCAGTATTTGGTCAGTTTTTGCAGATGTTCCATGTGTTCCTGAAGAGAATGTGTTTCCTGCAGTTGTTCAGTGCAGTGTTCTATAATTGTCCAGTAGATTCTATGGTTCAAACTCTTTTTTTCCCCCTTGTTTCTAGCCATTACCAAGAGAGCTTTGTTAAAATGTCCTACTTTGCTTGTCAATTAATCCATTTCTCCTTGTATTTCTGCCAGCTTTTGTGGTAAATACTTGGAGGCTTTGTTCTTTAGGTACAGGATACATTCAAATTTAGAACTCATCTTAATGAATTGAACTTTTATCATTATGTCCCTCTTACCTCCCATCTTTTTGTTTAAAAGTCTGTTTTGTGACATTACTATAGCTATAGCAGCTTTTGTTATTTCTTTTTTTTTTTCTTTAAAGATTTTATTTATTTATTTATTTGACAAACAGAGATCACAAGTAGGCAGAGAGGCAGGCAGAGAGAGGAGGGAGCAGGCCCCCCGCTGAGCAGAGAGGCCTGATGCAGGGCTCCATCTCTGGGATCATGACCTGAGCCGAAGGCAGAGGCTTTAACCCACTGAGCCACCCAGGCGCCCCCAGCTTTTGTTATTTCTGTGGACATATCTTTTTCCATCCTGTTATTCCAATCTTTCTTTACTTTCTTACTTAGATATAGCTCTTATAAACCACATATAGTTGGATTTTTAAACCTTATCTGAAATCTTCTACCTGTAATGGGAGCAATTAATGTAATTATTGATATGCTGGATTTAAATCTATCTTATTTTGTTTTTTCTTTTTGTTCTCCTTTTTTAGATCTCAGGTACACAGCTTTGGATTAGTCATGATCCTTACTACATGGCACCCTCTTTTTATTGGTTCTTGCATGACCTGCTTGTATTAAGCAAAATGTAGAATCCTGACAAAACCTACATCTAACCATATGGAAAACTCACCAATCTATCCCCTTCTCAGGTAGCTGTCAGCAAGACTCCTGGGTCATCAGTCCTTTGCTTACCTTTTAATCTAATTTTATTGCATCTTTACATAGTTTTAAATGTGTATGTATGTGTGTGTATTCATATACATATATTTACATAATTGTTTTTAACTGTATAAAAAGATGATGTATGTAACCTTCTGGGACTTGCTTTTTTTTCTTAATATTATGCTGCTAAAATTTATATTGTTGCATGTTTCTGTGGTTCATTAATTCCAACTACTAATATTCCCTCCTGTGAATAATACCACAGTTATTCATTCAATAAATCTGTGTTGTTTACAAGTTTTTGCTTTGGAGTAATCTAATGCATGTTTCTCATTGTACATTTGCAGGAATTCCTCTTGAGTATATAACCTAGAAGTGGAACTGCTGGGCCACAGAGTCTGTGATATTCTTCTTTAGGAGGTAAGGCCAACCTGCTTTTCAAGATGGTGGCACCAATTTGCATTCACACCAGTGATGCATAAGAAATATTGTGGATCTGTATCTTCTTCAACACTTGATACTGTCAGACTTTTTCATTTTTTCTTAATTAAATGAAGGCAAAATGATCTCATTGTGATTTTGATTTGCATTTCCCTGATTATCAATGATGTTGATCATTTTATATGACGACTATTATGTGTATTTGCTCTCATGTGAAATTCTTGCTTGTGATTCTTATACTTTTTCTGCCAGACTGTTTTGCATTATTCATGGATTAGGTATTCTTGATTTTTCTTTGGTTATTATTTTTAATTGTGGCCAAATTTTCAATACTGATCTGTTGTCAGGTATTAAGTATTGTGATTATCTTCTACAAGTTTATATATTGCCTTTTCTTTAAATGTGTATGTACACTTTCTCTAAATTGTCTCTCTTTTTTAAAAAAAAATTATTTATTTATTTATTTGAGAGAGAGACAGTGAGAGAGAGCATGAGCGAGGAGAAGGTCAGAGGGAGAAGCAGACTCCCCATGGAGCTGGGAGCCCGATGTGGGACTCGATCCCAGGACTCCAGGATCATGACCTGAGCTGAAGGCAGTCGCTTAACCAACTGAGCCACCCAGGTGCCCTCTCTAAATTGTTTCTTAAAGAGAAAAACTTCTTTTAAGGAAAAAAAGAGGGGCGCCTGGGTGGCTTAGTCATTAACTATCTGCCTTCAGCTCAGGTCATGATCCCAGGGTCCTGGGGTTGAGCTCCACATAGGGCTCCCTGCTTGGCAAGAAACCCGTTTCTCCCTCTCCCATTCCCCCTGCTTGTGTTTCTTCTCTCGCTGTGTCTTTCTCTGTCAAATAAATAAAATCTTAGAAAAAAATAAGGAAAAAATATTTTAATATAGTTGCATGCATCTATGGTGCTCTGTGTCTTAAGATCTGTTTCCTTTAAGGTCTAAAAGATACTCATCAGCATTTTCTTCGTAGAGTTTAACTTGTTGTTTAACAGCAAGTCAAGTTTAATACTTTTCTAAGACCTTTGCCTGAAGTCAATTTCTGTTTTAATGTAAGGGAGAGATTCAGTTAATCTTTTTCCATATGGATAACCATTTTACCAAGTCCTTTTAGTGAACAGTGCTATCTTTCCACATGATCTCATGTCACCTTTGTTATATGCCAGAGATATATACATCCTTGGGTCTGTTTCATACATTCAAGGCTCATTGTTCTATTGGAGCTTCAAAATAAGTCCCAATATCTAGTAGGGCTAGTCCTTATTTCTCCATTGTTCTTCAGAAATAGTCTGGCCCTGGGGTGCCTGGGTGGCTCAGTCAGTTAAGTGTCTGTCTTCGGCTCAGGTCATGATCCCAGAGTCATGGAACTGAGCCCCACATCAGGTTCCCTGCTCAGCAGAGAGTCTGCTTCTCCCTCTCCCTGTGCCCCTTCTCTCTCTCTCATGCACTCTCTTTCTCTAATAAATAAATAAATAAATAAATAAATAAATAAATAAAATATAAGAAAATTCTGGCCCTTTTAAAAATTTAAAAATCACTATATCAAGCAATGAAAATCACTATTGGGATTTTGTTTGATCTTCTCTTTAGATGATAACATCTTTGTAATACTAAATCTTTTCATGTATGAACATTGTATCTTTCTCCATTGATTTAGCTCTTCTTTAATATCTCAGTAAAGTTTTATAATTTTCTCTATTGAGTTCCTGAATATAAGATTTATTACAAGGTCCTTGATATTCTCTGATACAATAATTGTTTTCTCTTAAATTGTATTTTCTAGTTGTTTTCTTTTAGTGTGTAGAAATGCAACTGGTTTTTGCACATTAACCTTGTACTAAGACACCTAAAATGCTTTTTCTGAATCTACTGAGATTTATTAATGTGATGAGTTAATTTGTGTATTTTCTAATATAAAATCATCTTTGCATGCCCATGATAAATGCAACAGGATTGATGAATGTTTTCTTTTTTATATACTGTTTTTATATACTGTTTGATTTTCTAATGTCTTGTTTTGGAATTTTGGTTATATATTCATAAGTGAAATAGGGCAGAACTTCAATTTTCCTACAGCTCTTTTAGCTTGGTTTGACATCAGGGTTATCCTGGCCTCATGCATGGGAAAGGAGAGCATTTCTTCTTTTCCTTTGATCTAAAAGAGTTTATATACTATTGGGATAATATATTTCTTGAAAATTTGGTAGAATTCACCATAAAATCATCTGGGCTTTGTGTTTTCCTTTTGGGAATTTTTAAACTACTTCAGTTTCTTTGATTATAGGACTATTCATGCTTTTCATTTCTTTTAGACTGAGTTCTTGTTATATCTTTCTAAGAACTTGTTCTCATCTGAACTTTAATTCTTAGTACTTTGCATGTGATATTAAACTCTTTATTTATTATTAAATTTCTATATTCTCTCTTGATAAGTCTTGCCAGTAGTTTTCT